>JAJPUD010005751.1:64592-149500 GCA_023553655.1 Myrmecobius fasciatus
GGAGCAATTTATCTACTTGACTCCAGACTCGACTTCCCTGCCTTGTCTTCAAGCCCTTCTCTGATCCCATGAAACCCTTCAGTAACATCCTTGCAAGCCCATCATCTGCAGTGGCTGCTAGCACCATCTTTGACTCTTCCACAGTGATGTCAGCTTGGATTCTGGGACAGTATGTGGACACAGTTCTCTCCTTCAGTCTTCAAAAGGAATCTAAGATTCAAGATCATGATTTCCATTTTCCTTCTCTCCCCTTTTCTAGTCATTGACGGATGGGGAGTGCTGAGCTCTGTGCCATGCTTGGGAAGAAAAGAAGGTGATACAACTGCCAATACAAAAAGCTTCCCTGAGGTCTCACCAGCAAACCTTAGAAAGTCTAGGGAAGAAAGGGAATAAGCATGTATTAAGTACCTACTATGTGCCAGCACTGTGTTAAGCACTTTATAAATAAATGTAATATATATATATATATATATATATATATAAGTGCTATTATTGCTCCCATTTTAGAAGTAGGTGCTATTATTACTCCCATTTTACAGTTGAGGAAACTGAAGCATTAAGGGATTTGTCCAGGGTCTGAGATTAGATTCAAAACTCAGGTCTTCCTGACACAGGAACCAGGGCTCTATCCACTGAGCCATGCAGCTTCCTCTTTCAAACCAGTATCCTGAATGACACTCCATTATTTTCTTTGAGTGCCCAAGAGTAAAAAACTAAGCAAAGAAAAAAAAACGTGCTTTTGTCTCTTCCCCTAGCTCTGGACTCAGAGAACTTGGATTGAGATTCTATTTCTGATGACTATAAAATGAAGACTTTGGATTATATCATCTCTAAATTCTCTTCAGAATCCCAAATTTTTGATCTTCTGACCTTCCCCCTTGGATCTCCCATAGACATTTTTCTAAAAATCTCTAACAAACTTACCACTTTTTTTTCAGTCTATTAAAGCTTTTTATTTACAGAACATGTGAGAAATTTTTCTACACTAACTTTTGCAAAACTTTCTGTTCCAAATTTTCCCCTCCTTCCCCCCACCCCCTCCTTTAGATGGCAGGTAGTCTAATACATGTTAAATATGTTAAAATATATGATAAATCATATATATATATATATGTATATATACAGTTATCTTGCAGCATTAAAAAAATCGGATCTAGATGGAGGAAAAAAACCTAAGAAGGAAAACAAAATGCAAGCAAACATCGACAGAAAGCATTAAAATGTTATATTGTGGTCCACACTCAGATCCCACAATTCTCTCTCTGGGTATAGATGGCTTTCTTTATCACTGAAAAACAGGAACTGGTTTGAGTTACCTCATTGTTGAAGAGAACCATGTCCATCAGAATTGATCATCATATAGTCTTCTTGTTGCCGTGTACAATGATCTCCTGATTCTTCTCATTTCACTTAGCATCAGTTCATGTAGGTCTCTCCAGGCCTCTCTGAAATAATCCTGCTGGTCATTTCTTACAGAACAATAATATTCCATAACATTCATATATCATAATTTATTCAGCCATTCTCCAATTGATGGACATACATTCAGTTTCCAGTTTCTTGCCACTACAAAAAGGGCTGCCACAAACATTTTTGCACTGGTGGGTCCCTTTCCCTCCTTTAAGATCTCTGGGATATAGGCCCAGTAGAAACACTGCTGGGTCAAAGGGTATGCACTGTTTGATAACTTTTTGAGCATAATTGCAAATTGCTCTCCAGAATTATTGGATCCGTTCACAGTTCCACCAACAATGTATCAGTGTCCCAGTTTTCCCACATCCCCTCCAACATTCATCATTATCTTTTCCTGTCATCTTAGCCAATCTGACAGGTGTGTAATGGCATCTCAGAGTTGTCTTAATTTGCATTTCTCTGACTAATAGTGATTTTCATATGACTAGAAAGTTTCAATTTCTTCATTTGAAAATTGTCTGCTCATATCCTTTGACCATTTATCAATTGGAGAATGGCTTGAATTCTTAAAAATTTGAGTTAATTCTCTATACCTTTTAGAAATGAAGCCTTTCTCAGAACCTTTGAATGTAAAAAATGTTTTCCCAGTTTATTGCTTCCTTTCTAATCTTGTCTGCATTTGTTTTGTTTGTACAGAAACTTTTTAACTTGAAATAATCAAAATTATCTATTTTGTGATCAATAATGATCTCTAGTTCTTCTTTGGTCACAAATTTTTTCCTCCTCCACAGATCTGAGAGGTAAACTGTCCTATATTTTTTTAAATTTGTTTATAATATCATTCTTTATGTCTAGATCATGAATCCATTTCGACCTTATCTTGGTATATGGTGTTAGGTGTAGGTCAATGCCTAGTTTCTTCCATACTAGTTTCCAATTTTCCCAGCAGTTTTTTGTCAAATAGCAAGTTCTTATTCCAAAAGCTGGGGTCTTTGGGTTTGTCAAACACTAGATTACTATCATTATTGACTATTTTGTCCTCTGAACCTAGCCTATTCCACTGATCCACTACTCTATTTCTTAGCCAGTACCAAATGGTTTTGATGACCACTGCTTTATAATATAGTTTTAGATTTGGTACAGGTAGGCCACCTTCATTTAATTTTTTTCATAAATTCCCTTGAAATTCTTGACCTTTTGTTCTTCCAGATGAATTTTGTTGTTATTTGTTCTAGGTCAGTAAAATAATTTCTTGGGAGTTTGATTGGTATAGCACTAAATAAGTAGATTAGTTTAGGTAGTATTGCCATCTTTATTATATTTGCTTGACCAATCCAAGAGTACTTGATATTTTTCCAATTGTTTAGATCTGACTTTATTTCTGTGGAAAGTGTTTTGTAGTTCTGTTCATATAGTTCCTGACTTTCCCTTGGCAGATAGATTCCCAAATATTTTATATCATTGACAGTTATTTTAAATGGAATTTCTCTTTGTATCTCTTGCTGTTGGATTTTGTTAATGAAGTATAAAAATGCTGATGATTTATGTGGATTTATTTTGTAGCCTGCAACTTTGCTAAAATTGTGAATTATTTCTAATAGTTTTTTAGTTGATTCTCTAGGGTTCTCTAAGTATACCATCATATCATCTTCAAAGAGTGATAATTTGGTTTCCTCATGATCTACTCTACTTCCTTTAATCTCCTTTTCTTGTCTTATTGCCAAAGCTAGCATTTCTAATAGAATATTGAATAGTAATGGTGATAGTGGGCAACCTTGTTTCAAGCCTGATCTTATTGGGAATGGTCGCAGTTTATCCCCATTAAACCCATCACTTCTAGGGAAAGTTGCCAATGCAAGGCAACACCATCTCTGCAATGTACAGTCCTAGGAGGCTGCCTACAGTACTAAGATGTAGTTATCAGCTTGGATATCAGCCAAAAGTGGGACTTGCACTCAGATGCCCTTGGTTTTAAGGTCTTCTCTCTACTCACTGAGAGGTCACTAGGGGGCAACATAATGTTTATAGAGCAAGGGGCCTGGAGTCAGAGGGACTCATCTTCCTGAGATCAAATCTGGCCTCAGACACTAGCTGTGTGATCCTGAGCAAGTCATTTCTCCTTTTTGACTCAGTTTCCTCATCTGTAAAATGAACTCAAGAAGAAAAAAACAAAAAAGGCACTTTAGTATCTGCCAAGAAAACCCCTAATATCATGAACTCTACTCACTATGCTACATGAGGCAGTATATTTCAGTTTTTGCATTGTAATTCTATTATTAAACTATAAGTCTGGTAAAGGCAAGGAACTATGTCTTTTCTAGATCCTATAGGGTTTTTTGTTTTGTTTTGTTTGTTTGTTTATTTTTTTGCATGTGAAGTTGCAAATCTTTCTTATGTAAAGACTAATACTGTTTAGAGTAGAAGACTATAATACTATTATGTAAAGACTAATTACTATTATGTAAAGACTAATACTATACTAAAAAGTATACTTTTTAAAGTATATACCATATTTAATAGGTTGTACAAGATTGCTCTGCTTGTCTATATTTTTGTCTGGACTTCCTTCTTTTTAAATGGTTCACTGATACTCTTTTCTTTTTCTTCTTTTTTTTTTTTTTTTCTGAGGGGAAGGAAGGCAGTCCTCTCCTATATTCCACCCACTCCAGGAAATAAAAGCCCTCCTTCTATAAGCTCTGAATGAATGTCTATGGTACTGTGTCAGCCTTGTGGCCCAAATCTTTCTTCCCCATGTGTCTTTGTGAAAGCTATAAAACCTCCACTGCCTGAAAACTAGAAAGTTATTCAGGACGTACCTGGAGCTCAGGAGAACTCTCCAGGCTCACATATGATTGATAGAGGCTAAACGGCTTCCCAGGGCAAACTGCCTGGAGTTTCCATGCATTGTAACAATCCCCCCCCAGAATCTAGAATTCTAAGTTCTGAAGGTAAGGGACTGGCTACTGGAATCAGCATGGCTTGGCTGAGGAAGGGTGTTTATACTGAAAGCTGATGTTCTTTGTGAAACTTCACTTAGTAGAATAAAGTTAATTTTTTAAAAACCTGAACCTATGGTTTTATTTTTACATATATATTTTAAAATAATAGCCTTTTATTTTTCAAAATACAAAGATAATTTTCAACATTCACTCTTGCAAAATCTTGTATTCCAAATTTTTCTTCTTTTTCCTCCTTTCCCCTGCCCTAGACAGTGAGAAATCCAATATAAATTAAACATATTCTTCCACACATATTTCCACAATTATCATGCTGCACTAAAAAACTCAGATCAAAAGGGAAAGAAATTGAGAAAGAAAAAAACAAGCAAGCAAACAACAACAAAGGTGAAAATACTTTGTTGTGATCCATATTCAGTCCCCATAGTCTCTTTCTGGATGCAGTTGGCTCTCTTCATCATAAGTCTATGAGAATTGGCCAGAATCACCTCATTGTTGAAAACACCCAAGTCCATCACAGTTGGACTATATTTTTATTAATATAGAATCCTTTCCACTGATGCACATTTAAGCAGCCAGGTGCATAAAGCACTAAACCTTTAGTAAGAGTTCAAATCTAGCCTTGGGAACTTACTACATGACCCTGGACAAGTCATTTTAATATTGCTTCAATTTCTTAAATTGTATAATGTATAATTGTAAGTGAAATGTATAATGTATAACTATAAAATTGTATAATGCATAACAATAGCACCTATTGTCTCAGTTTTCATGAGCATAATGGGAATAACAATAGTACCTATGTCTCAGGATGAGATAATGTTTGTAACATATTTAGCACAGTGCCTGGCACATAGTGGGTATGATAAAAATACATATACTCTTCCCTACCTCTGATCTATAACAGCCTTAGAATTAGCTGGGGGCACTGAAAAGTGAAGTGACCTGCCCAAAGTGACAAATCCAATTTTTTTGGCTCCCATTTCAATCTCTATGCAAAGAGATTGACCAGTATTATGTCATTATAATTTTCCTCCCTCCAGCAATGCAGATGGGTAACCCATCGTTTTTGAGAGGAGTTAGGAATATTAAAAGGTTAACTAACTTGTTCTTCCCTGATCATGCATGTATTAGAGGGAGACTTCTGATATCAAAACTCTGATTCCAAACTTTTTTTTTTTTTTACCAAAGTTTGGTCTTCTTGACACTGAGGCTGTCTCTCTATCCACCATGCCATATTGCCTGATACCTGGTTGAATAGTGCAGGGAATTCGGACCCCATTATCCATGAAGCCTATATTAAATTAGAACTGTCCCAAAGTGGAAGATGCTGCTTTCTGATGTTTGAGACGTGAGACTCTGGAATCATAAAATCTGGGTTCGAATCTTTCCTGAAACTTACTATCTCTATATGTGATCTTGGACAAGTCACTTACCCACATTTTCAGAATGAGGATCCTGGACCCGTGGACAGTAAAGGTCCTTTTTAGGTCTAATATGTGATGCTACTGTGTCTTCAAGTCAGGCTGCCTGAACACCTTCTAAGGATATTGCAGAGGGTATCCTCCATCCAGGATGTGTTGGACTAGATGGCAGTTGATGTTCTTTCAACTAACTGCTAAGGATACAAAGAAAGGATTACAATATAATGAAGACAAAATTCAAGAGATTTTGTACCAACAAGATACAGATTGTATGATCTAAAGGTAATCTAGAGAGAAGGCAATAGTATTAAGGAAAATTATGAAAGGCTTCCCATAGAAGATGAAATTTTATCTGGACTTGAAGAAAGACAGGGAAACTGAGAAGCAGAGATGTAGAGAAGGAGAATCATGGGGATAGCCAGTGAAAAACACCCAGAAATAGGAGATGGCAGGTCCTGACAGAGGAATAGCAAAAGAGGCTAATGCCATTGGATCTCAGAGTGCATGGCAGTGGTATGAAAAGAAAGGGCTTGGAACAACACACACATATATATATGTATATCTATATGATTTAATTTATTTATCAAAAATTTTTTATAAGGAGTTGTGAGATGAACTGATGCAAAGTGAAATAAGCAGAACCAAGAGAACACATTGCAGCATTGTGAAATGACCCACTATGATTGGCTTACTTCTTCTCAGCAATCCAATGATCCATTCCTGAAGGACTTAAGATAAAAAATGCCAACCACCTCCAGATAGAGAACTGGTGGAATCTGAATGCATCTTGAAATATACTTTTTAAATTTTCTTTATCTTTCTTGGGTATTATTTTTGGTCTTTTACAACATGACTAACATGGAAATCTTTTGCATGATTCCCCATGTATAATCTATAGCAAATTGCTTACCTTCTCAATGAGAAGAGATGGAAAGGAGGGAGGAAGAAAATTTAGAAATCAAAATTTAAAAGCAAATGTCAAAATTTGTTCATGTAATTGGGGAAAATAAAAATACTAAATAAATATTTTTTTAAATTTTAAAGGAGCTGTGAGAAATATTGCATATTTTCTTTCACACTTTGTGACTTTCCTCAAATCCCTTCACTATGACTCTTGTCCTAGTGCATCTGTTAAAATTGGCATACTTTCCTTGTTCCTTTCTCCTCCTCCTCCTTCTTCTCTGCATGCTAGCATATCAGTTTTCATGACACCACCTGTTAATAGGCAATCGCCATCATCCGAAGGCACATTCTACTCAAAATTCATCCAAGACTGCTCAAATGTTGTGACTAGCTTGATTTTCAGAGACTAGAACAGATAGCTTCTCTGGTCACTTTTATCTCTATGGCCAGTCTTCGCATCTATAAAATGAAGATTGGGACAAGATTGCCTCTAAGGATCTTGCCAATTCTTAAGATTATGATCCTAGCCTAGAGCTATTTACCTGGCCATCTGATGATAACTAGATAGATTAGACCAGGCCCCTTTTGTCCAAAGAAAGAGGGCATGCACATAGAGACTGCTAGAGTGATTGATAGATAGCCATGAGTACCAGTTCCTGACTCCAACAAATTTCAGCCCTGGTGCTTAGTCTTGCCTGATTACTCTAAGTCTGAACTACATGTAAAAAGCTTCATTTCCCTTTATTTATCTCAATATAAAGCCCCACAAACCCTAACAATGGTGGTCCAATTAGTTCTTATTGGCTTCTGGGACTGAGACAGATTACTGGGTTTTAGTTACCTGGATGGGATTTCACTTATCTACATTAGGCCAAAAAGATATGTAAGAAAGACAGAAAGGTGGAGAATATATAAATATTGGGTACTTTTTTGAATGAATAATTGATCCTATAACGATTTTTGTAGTGCCTGCAAACTCTGGGGTATTCTCTGAACTCCCACAAACTGTGTGTGTGTGTGTGTGTGTGTATGTTTCTCTTTGGATTCCAGAGGTAACTCTGAGGAGTTAAGGAATTGTCTTTCTTTTTTTCTTTATTAAAGCCTTTTATTTTTCAAAACATATATGTGGACAATTCTTCAACATTAGCCCTTGCAAAACCTTATATTCCAATTTTCCCTCCTTCCCCCAACCCCTTCCCTAGATGACAAGTGGGATTGTCTTTCTAATGCTCTGGCTGATGAGCCCCCACTAGTGTGCTCCCTACATTTATTATCAGTCAATATCAGTTGGCCAGACAGACAGTTGGCTTTTAGTAAAGGTATATTTACTCAAGTGGTATAAGAACAGTTGATATAAACCATCCCCTCAGAAGTCTGTGACACACTCTCCCATCATAAATACAGAGAAAGCTCCTATAAATCTTTTTGGTAAAGCCCTTTGGATGTTCCCTTTAGGTACAGTATAGCTTTTCTGCTGGATTCTTTTCTGCTAAATTTTGAATTTATTTTCTTCATTCAACTAATATGTCTGTGTCTCCTGATGCAGACATTGCTATTAGCCATTCATTGCTATTACGGGAATGCTGATGAAAATTTCTCCAAAGACACAAGGTCCTCCTCTGACCAAAGGGTAAAGGGAAGAGATTGAACACTAGACTGATATCTTAATTCTTTCTCAGTCTTCTCCAAGCTATTTTTTTCTTAAGGGCTTGTATAGAAAGCTTCCCCTCTAAGTATCTGATGCTTAAATCTCTCAGTTCCTGAACTATATTGATATTTTGTAGATTACTTACAAGGCATGACCAAGTTTCTTCAACCTGATGGAAGACTTCTTTTTGCACCTAATTGAAACCAGATTGGATTAATTAAAATGTGTTCTTCATTGGTGATGATATTATGGCTTAGCATCTTTCACTTACTCTAGGTGGGGCGGGGTAATGTATCAGTCTATTCAGTAACCCATCCTCTCTTACAATGAAATGCTTTTTCCCCCTAATGAGCCTCATCATAGAATTAAGATAAATGTAGCTGCATCTCCACCCCTTAAATCTCCTGAATGCAATTAGCTCGTTACCTAAAAAGCAGTATTTATCCAATGAAACCTGGAAGTACCCTCTTGCATGATTTTATTTTATTTGGCCTGAACCTTTGATTTCATTAGCTAAAGAGAACTCTTCAGTTCTCTTAGAGTGGGGAAATTCCCTTCACTAAACTTGATGGTTCATCACTCAATAACTTTAGTTAGTTTAGAAGATTGCTTAGGATCATTTCAAAGTTAAGTGAGCCCTATGATCACACACATGTCTGAGGCAGGACTAATACCTCTTTCTGATGTGCAGGCTAATCCTCAGGGCTCAGTTTCTTCATTTGTAAAATGAGGGAATTAGTTGCATTAAATGATCTTTACCTGATCTTTAAATGATCTTTAAAATCTCTTCTGGCTCTAAACTTAAGATCCTCTTCAATGCACCATGGGACTCTCCCATTCTTTGGATTTAACAAACTCCTGGTAGATTTCCACACATATTCAATTTGGGTATATAAATAAATTTGGGCAAATAAAAATTTGGGCATTTATATCATACTTTATGGTTTCCCAAACATTTTAGATTCATAATCTTACTCAAACTTTTCAAAATGTGAGGGAGGTACTTCCTAGTAATTATTGCAATGCGATTTATAGATGAAGAAACTGAAATTCACAGATATTAGGGGAATACCCATAATCATATATCCTAGAAGTCATCATGTCATAAGATTATCACTTTAGACCTGAATGGTATCTTAAAGCTCCTAAAGTGTCAGAGGGATTAGGTGACTTGTCCAGGGTCACAATGTTAGAAAAGATCAGAAGTAGGATTCAATCTCAGTCCTTCTAAATCTGTGGTTCTATTTCTCCTAAAATTAAGTTTGCTGCTCCCCAAGCTTGTTTCTGACATTTGCCAAATGTTCCACTAAATTAAAGTTACATTCCCAGATGGTAGCTAAAAATTCTAAGCCAAACCATTCAGAGTCCTTTTTTAAGCTGGTATGTAGTTTCTAGTTACTCACCCTCAGCATCTGGTTTGGACGTCTCTTCCTTTATGTTGGCTTAGCTAAATGGGGAATAAAGGGAAGGATCAGACAGATCTAAAAGCCAAACCAAATCTTTTAACCAAAAGTGTCCTCAGTGGAGCTGAAGCCAAAATTCTTTGGCATGGAATAACTTCCTAATACAATCCTCACTATATGGAGCAAGTGCTTATTTGATACTGATTGAAGGGATGCTTGATTAAATTAAATGTACCTTAAATTTGAATTTGGTAAGCACATAAGAGTCCAGCATGATATGAGAAAAACCCAAATAAAGAGGGGAACCACAGAGGAGGCCATGGAAGAGATGGCATTTGAGATGGGCCCAGGACTCTATACCATCTCCTAGCCCTATTGCATGACTGGAGAACTCACTCAGTGCAAGCCCGCACAAGGTGGTCAGAAAAAGAAATGCAAGGAAACTCTCAAGGTCTCTCCTAACTTTAGAACTGTTTGTATGATATGGAAGATACTGATATAGAACTGCCCACCATAGCGGGCCCTCATCAGAGAAGGTGCTGTGCTCTATGAGCAAAACAGAATTGAATTAGCCCTAAAGAAACATGAGATGTGCAAAGTTAGAGAAGCACTCCAAATATTCTTAGGGATTATTTGTGTGCAGCCTGTGGCAGAGCACTCCAAGCTCATACTGAGCTGATCAGCCATAGTCAGATACACCAACTTGACTCTAACATAGTGATATCATTTTGGTTCTCTTCGAGAAGGAAGAACAACTAATCAGCCCACCAACCATGGGATACTATGAAGTCAGACCTTTGCCTTCACCTCCTCCATACTGGGATCCTGGATTCTGATCCTGGGTCTCTCAGCCCAGATAGGTAAACTTCTGCTTTATCTTGCTAGGATTCATGACACTTCCCAGCTCTGTTTCATGCTGTATTAGCATCTATGCTGATCGCTTGCTTTCTTGCTCCCCTTAAAGCATGTTATCTTCCTGCATTAGAATGTAACCTTCTCAAGGATAGGAACTTGATTTTTTGTATTTGTATTCCCTGCACTTCTATCTATTTAAGTATATTCCAAAGATCTAGGTGGTCCAGGAAAGACATAGTTTGGATATTTTACATCATTCTCCCCCACTTCACTCTCTGCCTCTGTCTCTCCTTCCCCCATATCTCTCTGGGTCTGTCTCTGTCTCTGTCTGTCTGTCTCTCTCTCTCTCATACACACACACACACACATACACACACACACACACACACACACACACACACACACACACACACACACAGAGTTATTCTTTCCCTAATAAAAAAACAACTTCCAAAATGATGGAATTCAGTAAGTCCAACATGGAATTCTTGAGAACTTGGATTTCAGTCTCCTCTCCTTGTGGGACATGAATTCAGGAAAATCACCAAGATGGAGAAAAGTTCTTCCAATAAGTGTTCTTCCATTCAAAATCCTGTTGCTGGAAAGGAGCCACCATTTTCTTGTCACTATGGTTCACACATTACTTGTGGAACAGGGAGAGTATTTTCAAAAGTAGTCCCTAGCAAGGCAAACCTAAAAGAGATATCTCTCCCTCTTGTTTCTAAACTTGAGAACTTTGGTTCCCATTTTTGGTGAAAATATCCATCCCATGCCATCTATTCTTTTGATTTTCTTCACCCTTATTGACAGGGCCAATCTGAGGCTCAAAGCATTTGTTATCAGATAGGGAATAATTATTTAACCCCAATTCCATAAATATCCAAAGCCCAGGATTTCTAAGACTAGAACTCAGACTTTCTCATTCCTAATTCAAGGATATTTCCTAATAGGTCCCTTAATTCTGAATATTAGAGTCAAAAGATCTAGATTGATGCCTTCTGGCCCTGTCTGGCTAGTTAGATAGTTGTACAAATATGATTAATATGGACATATGTTTTTATATGATTGAACCTTTCTAATCTATATCAAATTGCTTACTGTCTTAGACAGAGGAAGGGGAAGAGAGAAAAATTTGGAACTCAAAATCTTATAAAAATGAATGTTAAAAATTGTCTTTATGTATAATTAAAAAAAACATTATTTAGAAAGCTATATAGTCTCAGGCAAATCATTCTTCTTCTTGGGACTTAGATTTTTGTTTGTAAAATGAGGGAGTTGGATTACATAATTTCAAAAGCACTTCAAAATATATGATTCCTACTTATGTAATTTACCTACTACTTTTCTTACTGATGTGTCATTGATGTCTAAATGTTTTATAAATATAAATCCTTGGCAACTCCTGGTGAAACACTTTAAGGATGATGAGCAATGAAAAGTTTCAAAGCAATGGATTGAGAAGCAATATAAGGAAAAATTTCCCAACTATTAGAGCCAATCTCATAGAATAGAGTAGGCTTCCCTAGCAGCTAGTGAGTTCCCCATCACTATATATATCTGGGCAAATTATAGCTAGCCATTTATATCTCTCCTTTCTTCAAACTTCCCTGTTTCTGCTGAAGAGACCACCACCCTTTCTATTAGCCCAAGGTCATAACCTTGCTGTTCTCTTCAACTCTTCCCTCTCCATCAATTCTTATATTCAATAAAGATTTTTTCATCTTAATTCTACATCTCTCATATCCATCCCCCTTCTTCCGCTGACATACCACTACCTTCAGGTCCTTATTACTTTTTTTTTCCCTGAGGCAATTGGGTTAAGTGACTTGCCCAGGGTCACACAGCCAGGAAGTGTGAAGTGTTTGAGGCCAGATTTGAACTCATGTCCTCCTAACTTCAGGGCTGGAGCTCTAACCACTGCACCACTTAGCAAACCCTCCTCATTACCTTTCACTTGAATTATTGCTATTGTCTCCAAATTTGTCTCTTGGAATCTAATCTGTTCTTTGGTTTGGATACCACCATTGATGCTTCCCACTTGTATGATTTTGGACCACTCACCGTCCTGAGCTTCAGTTTCCTCATTTGTAGAATGAGGGGTTGGACCAAATGGCTTCTGGGCTCATTTCATCTCTAAATCTGTGACACTATGATCCCATCATCCTCCAATACATCTTTCACACAGCTGTCAAACTGATCTTCCTAAAGCATAGATTTGACCACGCCATTTCCCTATTCAAAAATCTTCAATGGCTCTAGAAAAAAAGGCAAAATCTCTAGACTGGTATTTAAAAATCTTCACAAATAGGTTTTTACCTATCTTTCTATTCATTTTCTGTTGTTTCCCTTTCACTTATTCTTCATTTCAATCAAACAGTTGGAATACATGAAACTCCATTTACCACTTCCATTGCCTTTGCACAAGTAATCAGAATGGACTCTCTCCTCATTTCCATTATGTAGATCCCTCTTTTCCTTAAAAATATAACTCAAAAGCCACCTCCTCCACAGTTTTTAATGATTACCTTGCTTTTTTGTGTTTTCTTCTTAGTGAAATTACATTATGTTTATTTGTGCTCCTCTCTCCAGTAGATATAATCTCTTTGAAGGTAGGGATTATTAATTTTTATCTTTTTTAAATCTCCAGAACCTAGCCCAGTGCTCAGCACTAAATGCTTCCTGAATTTAACTTAGTGAAATTGAAACTACAGAAAGCATTCTTGTTCAGGTATCAGCAGAACTATATGGCTCTCGAGGTTTGGTGATTCCAAAAGTCTCTGCTTTAGTAGAATTATTTCTTAAAAGATCTTTAAAAGGCTAACTGGATATTATTTTATTTGAAATGCAATTTTAAAAAAATTAGTTCTGGGGAAAGAAAATGTCAGTCGAAAATAGGCCAGACCATCTGATGACATTTTCCCTTTAAGATCATTCCATCCTGGGAGGTGGGGGAAGAGAATCCAGCCTTCCTCTCACTCTCTTAGCCTTGCCCATCTTACCTGTCCACAAATATGCATTAAGTACCCATGAGACTTTGTAAAGGTTTCTGAGTTGGTAGAATACACAGAATCCACTCTCAGGGAGCTTACAATAGACAGTAAGAAATAACAATGGAAGGATCTGAGAAATTCCATTCCCCTATATGAGCTGCTCACATATTTTTTTTTCTTTATTAAAGCTTTTTATTTGCAAAACATATGTATGGGTAATTCTTCAACATTGACCCCTACAAAACTTTCTGTTACAGATTTTCCCCCCAGTCCCCATCCCTCCCCTAGATGGCAGGAAATCCACTATATTTTAATTATGTTAAAATACTTGGCAAATCGAATATATATATATATATATATATATGTATATACATCTATATATTTCCATATATTTCCACACTTTTCTTGTTGTGCAAGAAAAATCGTATCTACAAGAAAAAAATCAGAGAAAGGAAACACAATGCAAGCAAACATCAATAGAAGGCATGAAAATGTTATATTGTGGTCCACATTTCATTCATATGATATTTGTGGCATAGTAGGTAGAATGCTGGACCACAGTCAAGAAGTCCTGAGTTCAAATCCTGCCTATAGAACTAGATTATGATTTTGGAAAAGTTCCAAGATTTTGAAATGAAAGGGACACTAGAAGTTATCATTATTGAGTGCAACCATCTCTGGTCTCTGGAGTCTAAGAACTGGGAGAAATTAAATGTTATGGCCAAGACTGTATTAAGTTGATTGGTTGGTTGGTTTTTCATTCACAAAGAAGGGCCAAAATGACGTTATTCTGGTGGACACAATGTGTCTGACTGTGACTATTCAGATCTATATGAGCTTGGAATGCTCACCTATAGTTTAGGGACAAATAGTCCAAATGAGTGAAAAGCCATGGTTCCTGGGAAGTCACAGCCCAGTGGCTGGGAGATGGTTTCAGGTGGTCAGGTTTGGAGATTGGGGCAGCAGGGCAGAAACATGCTTTAAAGAGCCATATAAATGTGAGTCATTATTATCATTATCATTATTATTATTATTATTATTATTATTATTTGGAGGGCATATATACATAAATTTTCATACTTCACATTTCAAGTAATTGTATATATATATATAAGGAAATGCATCATTGGAAGGGATTAGCACCTACATTTTCTTTATTCTGAGATTAATGGACTAATTATATTCTATAATTTAGCCTTTCTTTAAGCCCCTGGTTTCCATGTCTGTCAAACAGAGATAATACTATTTTACCTTACAAGGTTATTGTAAGTTAATATGTACAAGTCATTTTGCAAATGCATCATGGAATGAATGAATGAAAAACATTTATTAAGGACTTTCTACATGTCAAACATTATTCCCTGGAGATTCAAATACAAAAACACTATACCTACTTTTAGGGCATGATATTATTATATTATAAAAGAGAGAGCATGATACCTAAGGGCTATGGATCCCTAGGAAAGGGTACCACTGGGGTCTGGCAAATTAAGAGGTGACTGGCCCATTAGAATTTGTCCATGACATCCTTTCCTGAGGCAAGAGCAAGGTTAATTTCATTGCAGTTCTAGGGTCAAGAATTAGAAAGGCTGATAGAATGGACAGGTAGCTGTCTGGAACAAAAATGAGTGAAAAGCCATGGTTCCTGGGATGTCAGAGACCAGTGGCTGGTTTCAGGTGGTCAGGTTTGGAGATTGGGGCAGCAGGGCAGAAACATGCTTTCAAGAGCCATATAAACGTGAGTCATTATTGTTATCATTATCATTATCATTATTATTATTATTATTATTATTATTATTATGCAGCCAGATGCTGCAGTGCATAGAGTGCCAGGCCTGAAGTCAAGAAATCTCATCTTCCCTAGTTCAAATCTGGTCTCCAACACTTACTCCATCACTTATTTGAGTGATCCTAGGTAAGTCACTTAATTCTGAGCCAGTTTCTTCATCTGCAAAATGAGCTGGAGAAGGAAATGGCAAACTAAGCCAGTATCTTTGCTAAGAAAATCACAAATAAGATCATGAGGAGTTGGATACAATTGAACAACATTATTGTTATTATTGTTATCATTATTATCATAAAAGTAGAAATTCATTTTTGTAATTCTTCTTGGTTCTAGTTCCTCTCTCATCTGTGTCCAAGGGGCACAATAGACAGAATGCTAGACACGGAGTTAGGAACACCTGAGTTCAAATTCTGCCTCATTTATTTACTGGTTTTGTGATTCCTTATAAGTCACTTAAATACCCAGTTTCCTCATTAGTAAAATGGAAACAATAAATAGTACCTACCTCACAGGATTGCTGTGAGACTCAAATGAGATAATGCTTATAATGTTCTAGATAAAACATAGTTAGCTCTTATACCAGAGACTACATTCTGGAGGTTCATCAGCCCAAGAGCTCCATTCTCCCGAAGAATGGCTGCTTCTCTCAGAATGCTGTGTTAGAAAAGCTCCAGCCTGCTTCCCATCATTCCCTCCTCTCAGATCTCCATTTGGAAAGAAGAGGGACAGAGTTGTACATATTTTTGCAATTCTCTTTAATGTGTGTTTCAATAGAAAACATCTGGATCCTCCTATCTGCTTCTGCATTCAGTCCGTTGAGATATATTGTTTTGCTTGAAGTGTATAAAGAAAATCTGGCTTCATGCAGACATATAATTGGAAAAAGAAGTATAATAGTAATAGCTAGCATTTGTGTAATACCTACTATGTGCTAGGTACTACACTAAGTATTTAACAAATATTATCTCTTTCAATTTTCAAAATAATCCTAAGAAGAATTATTCTCATTTTATAGGGAAAAAAACTGAAATAAACAGAAGTTAATTGACTTGTCTAGGTTCACACAGCTAGAAAGTGTCTAAGGCTGGACTTGAATTCAGATTTCTCCAAGCCTAGCATTATTTCACCTAGCTGCCTCTAATGGACAAATGAGCCACTGCTTCATGGACAAGTGTTATGATACATCTTAATAGTATTATAAACACCTTAGTATTAGTAGAAAACATCTCAGTATTATTATAAACATAGTTTTTAATCTAGTAGACTCCTGAAAGGATCTTGGAATCCTAGAGGTTCACAGAACACACTTTGAGATTTCAATAGATTGAGAAGGGATAATCAGACAAAAAGAACTAAGGGAGATCACTGTCCCAACAGAAGAGAGAAACCCATAGTTTCAAAAGAACAGCAAAGAAGACAGGGATTTATTAAAGGCCATGAAACTAGATAATTTTAAGATCATGCTATTACAGATTTAGAGTTGAAAGAAAATTTAGGAATCACTTAATCTAATTTCTCCATTTTGCAAATAAGGAATTGAGGCAGAGATTGGTTTAATGACTTGCCCAGGATAAGATAACAATTAAGTGTCCAAGGGAGCATTTGAACCTAGATTTTCCTGACTCCCAGCCCATCATTTCGTTTATTCCAACAGGCTGACCAGGAGAGCAATTTCAGTCTGGTGATAAGGTAGGAAGCCATATTGCAAAGGGAAAAGTGGAGAAATGTAGGCAGTGAGTTGAAGATAGTTTTCTAGGTTTTTCCAGGGAAAGAAAATAAATAGAAAGCAACAGAGGACAACAGCTTGAGGGTGTGATAAAGTCAAGGGAAAGATTTTTAGTGATGGCAAGATGAACACATTTATAGGCTGTAGGTCAGAAAGCAGTACAGAGAGAAAAATGGCATATGAGAGAGAAACAAAGAGGGAATAACAAAATCAGAAAGTTCCCAGAAGATACAGGATGGCGAAAGGATTGGAGGCACATATCTCAAGAGGGGCTAGTCTTCACAAAGGAAAAACCCCTTTCATCTGTTGAAATTGGGACCAAGAAGTGCTTCATGTGCTTCCTTTCCTCCCTCTCTCCTTCCTTTTCCTCCTTCTCTCTTTCCTTTCCCTTCCTTCTTCCTTCCCTCCTTCCCTCCTCTCTCCTTCCTTTCTTCTTCACTTCCTCCTTTCTCTTTTCTTCCTTTCCCTCCCTCCCTCCTTCTCTTCCTTCCTTCATTCCTTCTTTCTGTCCTTCTTTCCTTTCTTTTTTCCTTCCTTCCTTTCTCCTTTCTTTCCTTCCTTACTAAGATGGAGCAAGGCAACCTGGGTTTAAGTCCAGACATAAACTCTTCCTAGTTGTGTTATCAGGGATAGGTCTTTTCATCCTTCTCTCTACCACTATGTTAGATAACCCTCTCCATTTGGTATCATCTGCAGATTTAATGAACATGCCATTTATTCCTTGATTCAAATTATCATTCAAAGTGCCCTATGCCAGGAGGTCAAGCAGGGATCCTGAGCCATTCCACTAGAAAGTTCTTGGAAGTTGACATTGAGCCATGTATGACCACTTTTTCAGTCTGACCATTCAACTAGTTCCAAATTTCTCTAACCATATGTTCTTCTAATCTCCATCTCTCCATCTTTTCTTATATACTCTTCTTTCTTTCTTTCTTTCTCCATCTGTGGCTTATAGAATTAGAGTTGCTTCAAGGTGCTAAAATATTAAATCACTTATCCAGGGTAATACAGACAGCTTAAATCAGAGATTGTCTTGACTCCAGTTCTCCCTGACGCCAAGGCTGATCATCTCTCCACTATACCATTCTACTTCTCCCAACATCCTTTATACCTCTAAAATCTTATGATTCCACATTTCAAAACTTACCCCCAGTCTATTCCTTATGAACCCTACATTCCAGTTAATCTGGACTACCAGAATTACTCAATCTCAAGATGTCAGGGTTGGAGGAGTCCTCAGCAGCCCAGCAATCTGGCTCAGGCCATACCTGAACAAAAGTCATCTCAAAAATATACCTGACAAGTAATACTCTGGTCTCTACTTCAAGATGCACCACAGTGAGGGGGAGACCCCAAAGGCAGCCTATACCAGCCTTTTTTCATCTCTTACAACTCTTCCAATTTCCAGTGGTTTTCTTGTCATCCTCTCTATCTCTGAAATAGATCTTACCTCTTATGCTGAAATATTTCCCCCCTTTTAGGATGTTATCCAGTGTGCTAGCTCCTATATAGGTATCATCTGCCAATCTGATGAGCATATCAATTTATGCCCATATCCACTGACATTGACAAGTCATTAATAACTCTTCTTTGAGTCTAAACATTCAAGCATTTCTTAATTCAAATAGTTCATGCTTTCTACCTTTTCCATGAGAATAGTATGAAATATTTTGTTGAAATCCAAAACCATAGAATCATTTGCCAGTTCAGTAACCCTATCCAAAAAATTAGGGTTAATCTGGCTCAAGGCCAAGCTGGTTCTCTGTGATCACTGTTTTCTTTTCTAGAAATTCATTTAACCCAAGGGGAAGGAAGGCTGAGAGATGAAAGTTCAAATCAGTATAATTATTTCACCTAACTTTTATAGAATATAGTTTTCAGTGTGCTTGAATATTGTACAAATAAAGGAAAGAAAAAAAGAAAAAAAATTCATTAACCATCTTTTTAATAATCCATTTTGTAATTTTCTTGGGAATCCAAGTTGAGTTTATTATTTTCAGTTCCCATTTTATTTCCTTCTTTGAAAAGTGTGCATGATGTAGGGAGTTTTCTTGGGAATAGACTCCATTTTCTCCAAGCTCTCTTCCAACCCTGAGAATCTTTGATTCTTTATGACCTTATCTGCAAAATGGAAAACATAGCAAACTCTGCCTCAGAGGTTGTTGTGAGGAAAGTACCTTGGGACTGTAGAAATGTGAGTTACCATTATCTTTATAGGTATTGTTCACTTTTCCTCCTGGATCACTGCTTTGTCATGGCAGAAGGGTTTGTATAGTTTAATGACACTATGAACTATGTCCATGCAGGTTCATGACAAAAGTCATCTCTACAAATTACCTGACAAGTAATTCTCTGGCCTTTACTTCAAGATCCACCACAGTGAGGGGGACATCTCCAAAGGTAGCCTTTTCCAGCATTTTATCATTAAAATGTACGCCACTGTGGAGAGATGTCATGTTCATCATAGGGGACTGAAATTCTAAAATAGGAAATAGTAAGTGGAATAACAGCAATTGGCCTTGAAGTACAAAATGAAGCAGAACAGAGACTGATAAATTTTTGTCAAGGTAATTCAGTGGTCAGAGCAAATATTTTTTTCAACAACCCAAAAGGGACTCTACACATGAACATCACCAGATAGTTAATATCAAAATCATGTTGATAAGTTATGGTAAATGAATGTCATGGAATATTACTGTTCGATAAGAAACAATCAGCAGGATGATTTCAGAAAAGGTCTGGAGAAATTTACATAAACTGATGTTAAGTGAAATGAGTAGAATCAAGAGAACATTGTACACAGCAACAAGAAGTCTATTTGATGATCAGCCATGATGGATTTGGCTCTTATCAACAATGAGGTAATTCAGACCAAATCTAATAGACTTGTGATGGAGAGTCATCTGCAATAGGAAAGAGGGCTATGGGAACTGAATGTGCATCAGAACTCAGGATTTTCACCTTTTTGGTTATTGTTTGCTTGCTTTTTTTTCTTTCTCACTTTTTTTCCTTTTTTGATATGATTTTTCTTGTGCAGCATGATAAATGTGGAAATATATTTCGAAGAATTGCACATGTTTAACCTATATTGGATTACTCACTGTTTAGGGGGAGGGAGTGGAGGGAAGGGAGAAAGAAAAATTTAGAACACAGGATTTTTCAAGGGTGAATGTTGAAAGCTATCTTTGTATGCATTTTTTATTTTTTTGTTTTTTAATAACTCAATAACTAATGATATATTTTGAAAATAAAAAGCTATTATTTAAAAAAGAATATAATGGCAGGGATTATTTCCATTTTGCTTTTGCAATACCAGTACTTAGCACTGCCTGAGTCACAGGGAGCACTTAATAAATTGCTCATTGATTGATTATTGTTTGGTGGGTGGTGTCAGAGTCAGCATTGGAATCCAAGTTCCCTGATTCAAAATGCAATGACTTTACAACTATATTACACTATTTACTCACATGATTATGTCAAAAAAGGATTAGACTTGTTCAGCCTGTCCCCAGAGGGTAAGGAAAAAAATTAATGCATGGAAGTTGTAGCAAGGCAGATTTAGGCTCAATATAAGGGAGGAATTTAAAACAATTAGAGCTGTCCAAAAGTGAAACTAATTCTCTTACAAGGTCTAGAGATTTTACAGAAGAGTCTGTATTAGAACTTTTCTGGAGTATTTTAGATCAGTGTCTAACATATGTGCCATTACACTCATGAGTGTGGCCTAAACCAGATTAAAAAAGTAATTGGGAAAGACGAGAGATCACTTCAAGAAAATTAGAGATATCAAGAGAATGTTTTATACAAAAATGGGCATGATAAATGACAAAGATGGTAGAAATTTAACAGAAGTAGATATAAAGAAGAGGTGACAAGAATATACAGAAAGACGTATAAGAATACAAGAAAAATTTTAATATCACCAAAACTACAATGGTATGGTTGCTGATCTAGAGCAGACATCCTAGAGAATAAAATCAAGGGGGCCTTAGGGAACATTGCTAATAATAAGGATAATGGAGGTGACAGAATTCCAGTTGAGCTATTTAAAATCCTAAAAGATGATGTTGTTAAAGTGCTGGACTAAATAGTCCAACAAATTTGGAAACCTCAACAATGACTATTGGAGTGGGAAAAATCAGTTTATGTTCAATCCTAAAGAAGGGTAATGCAAAATGCTTAGGTTACTGAACAATTGTGCTCATTTCACATGCTGGCAAAGTAAGGCTTAGATTCTGCAAATTAGACTTCAGCAATATGTGAAGTGAGAATTACCTAAAGAGCAAACTAGTTTTTGAAGAGGCAGAGAAGTGAGCCAAATTGCCAACATTTGCTAGATTATGGAGAAGGCAAAGGAGTTCCAAAAAAATCCACCTTCTTCTGCTTCATTGACTATGGTAAAGACTTTGACTGTATAGATCACAACAAAATGTGACATGTCCTCAAAGAGATGGGAGTACCAGATCATCTTACTTGTCTCTTGAGGAAACAGTATATGGATCAAGAAGCAATAGTTAGAACTGAACATGGAAAAACTAATTAGTTTAAGACTGGAAATGGAGTATGACAAAGGTATATAGGATTAGCTTATTTAGTACATCATATGAAATGCAAGGCTGGATGAATCAAAAGCCAAAATTAAGGTTGCCAGGAGAAATATCAACAACTTCAGACATGCAGATGATATTATTCTAATTGCAGAAAGTGAAGAAAAATAATAAACTTCTTGATAAGGGTAAAAGAGGAGAGTGCAAGAGCTGGCTTGAAGCTTAACGTAAAACAAACAAGAAAACACAAAGATCATGGCAACTGGTCCCATTCCTTCCTGGAAAACAGAGAGAGAAGAAATGGAAGAATTGTTAGATTTTATATTCTTGGGAACCATTGAAGATGGTAACTGTAGCATGAAATTAAAAGACTCTTGTTTCTTGGAAGGAAAAATGGCAAATCTAGACAACATACTTAAAAGCAGAGACATCACCTTGCTGACAAAAGTCTGGATAGTCAAAGCTGTGGTTTTTCCAACAGCAAAATATGGCTGTGAGAGTTGGACTATAAAAAAAGCTGAGAGTTGCAAAATCAAGGCTTTTCAATTGTGGTTCTGGGGAAGACTTTTGGACAGCAAGGAGATCAAATAAGTCAATATTTAAAGAAATTAATTCAGAATAATGAGTACTGTAAGGTCAAATACTAAAGGTAAAGTTTAAATACTTTTGCCGCATAATGAGAAGATGGGATCCATTGAGAAAGACCCTGATTGAGGGAAAAATTAAAAACAAAAGAAGGGGACAGCAAATGATGAGATGAATAGACATCATCATGGAAGCAATGAACACAAGCTTGGACAGACTTTGAAAGATATTGAAGGACAGAAGATCTGTGTGGTCACAAGCATTGGATATGACTGAATGACTGAACAACAACAGCGACAATTGTGTATATACTCATCATTTCTATCTCTATCTATCTATCCATCTATCCATTCATCCATCCATCTATTCATCTATCCCCTAATAGAAAGCATGAGGATCACACAGAGTGTGAACAGGCTCTAACTTATGACTAATAAGGAACTCTGAAAAAAAGTTATAGTAAGGGATGTCATGAAAGCAATAAATGAACAGGGGGAGAAAGGGTGCATTGGTTCTGTCACATGCTTGTTGACTTGTTAACTTGACTTGATATGGAGGGATCAGTAAATAATAGGTGGACATCCTGAGTGCTTGACTGATGTCTTCATAGTGTCAGAGGAAATTATGGAGCACTTTGGATAGACCCTCTAGAGCATGGGCAAAGACCACAAAGGAGGGATGAGTTATAATCTGTGTTATTGGAGGGGCTCACAGTTCCTTTTGAAGATATGGGTTTAAAAGGCAATTCTGTATTTGTAAAGGCAGTATGCTACAGTGGCTAACTATTTTGGGGGTTGTGGAATTAATCTCTCCATTCCCATCAGATCTGCACTCTTCAAATAGCTCACTGGCATTTTTCTCCAAGTAAAGCAATGCTCAAGAGCTAAGTGGGTGATAGTTTTCATCGAATCATTGAAATGCCCTTCTCTCTAATCAGTCGGTCAATAAGTTTATTAAGCACCTACCAAGGCAGCTAGGTAACAAAGTGGATAGAATACCGGGACTGGAGTCAGGAAGACTTGTTTTCCTGATTTTAAATCTCAATTACTAGCTGTATGACTCTGAGCAAGCCACATAATCCCTTTTGCCTCAGTTTCCTCATCTGTAAAATAAGCTGGAAAAGGCAATAGTAAATAACTCCAGTATCACAGCCCAAAAACCCTCAAATGGGGTCACAAGGAATTGGACATAATTGAAAAAAAAGCTGAACAACAAGAAGCCTTTTATGTGCCAAACAGTATGCTAAGCACTGGGAACACGAAGAAAGGCAAAAGGAAATCACAATCTAAATGGGGGGAAACACTGCAAGCAACTACCTATAAAGGAACTATATGTACAATAATTAAGAAATTATCAGCAGAGGGGAGGTGCGAGAATTAAGAGAAATTGAAAAAGGTTTCCAGTAGGAAGCATAATTTCAACTAAACCTTTTGATCCCCCGATATCTCCAGTTGATTTCACCTATGAGACAACTTCTGAAATTGAGCACTATTCTGAGAAACTTCCCTTCTCTGGAAGGATGGATTCTCTAAGGATGCTGGAATATGGCTGGAAAAGGGAGCCCTGAATTGATCAGAACCTCTGAGACCATGGCCATCTATTCCAATTCAAGATCTGACTCTAAGTTCAAGGCCTGGTCAGTAGAATCCCTGCCATTCTCAGGGTGTGGGCCAAGATATACTGATTAGGCTGCCTAGCCAACTAGAGCCAGGGACTTGTTCCAATTGTCCAAGGAGGGAAAAGTGGGCTTCAAAGGGTAAAAGTTACCAAAAGATAAGCTTCAGTTGAGTAGAAGGAACAATTCATCATAGTCAGGGCTGTCTCACTACTGGTGGAGCTGTGAATTGGTCCAACCATTATGGAAAGCAATTGAGGATTACACTGTAAGAAATGACTAAAATATCTATGCCTTTGGATGCAAAGATCCCACTGGGAAGTATATATGGCCAACGAAGTCAAAGAGAAAAAGAAAGACCCACATACACACAAATATTTAGGCCACTTAAAAAAATAGCAAAACACTGAAGCAAAAGTAAGTGGCTCTTTTGGAAGGAATGGCTAAACAAGTTGTAGTACATGCATGTAATGGTATACCTCTATGCTATAAGAAATGATGACTTTGATGAAAGAGAAACATAGAAAGACGTATGAACTGATACTGAGTGAAGTGAACAGAACCAAAAAAAATAATTATGATGAAAATGTAAATATGACAACAAAACAATTAACTGAATTGTTTACTATGCCCAAAGGGCTATCCAACTGTGCATATCTTTGATCCAATAGTGTCTCTTGGGTCTGTATCCCCAAAGAGATCATAAAAGAGGGAAAAGAACCTACATGTGCAAGAATGTTTGTGGCAGCCCTTTTTGTTGTGGCAAGAAACTGGAAACTAAATGGATGCCCATCAATTAGAGAATGGCTGAATAAATTATAGTATATGAATGTCATGGAATATTATTGTTCTATAAGAAATGATAAACAGATCGATTTCAGAAAAGCCTGGAAAGACTTATATGAACTGATGCTAAGTGAAGTGAGCAGAACCAAGAGAACATTGTACACAGCAACAACAAGATTATGTAATGACCAATTGTGACAGACTTGGCTCTTTTCAACAATGAGGTGATTCAAGGCAATTCCAATAGATTTGTGATGGAAAGTACCATCCACATACAGAGAGAGAATTAGGGAGACTGAATGTGGATCAAAACATAATATTTTCACCTTTTGTTGTTATCGTTATTTGCTTGTTTTTTTTTTCTTTCTAGTATATTTTTCCCCTTTTGATCTGATTTTTCTTTTGCAGCATGATGAATATGGAAATATGTTTAGAAGAATTGCACATGTTTAACTTCTATTAGATTGCTTGCTTTTCTGGGAAGGGGAGGGGAAGGAGAGAGACAGAGGGAAATTTGGAACACAAGATTTTGCAAATGATCTGTGGAACACTATCTTTGCATGTATTTGGAAAAATAAAGTACTATTTAAAAATTGAATTCTTTGAAAATATAAAAGCCAAATTTTGTCCCAAAGAAGAAATATGAGAAGGTACCTCCCATGCTTCTCTGCAGAGATGGGGGGGTGGATTATAAGTAAGGAATAATGAATATAATGTCAGATTTTCTTTGTGTGCTGCTTAGTTTTACTGATCTGTTATTTCCCTCTTTTTGTTATAACAAGTGGCTCTTTGGGATGGGGAAGGGGGAAGGATAGAATAGGAAATGCAGAAGATGCAAAAAAAAGATATCAAGAAAAAAATTGTTTTAATCAGAGCTGTCCAATGGTAGCATGGGTAAATCTTCTATCCCTAGATACCTTTAAACAGAAGGTGAGTGACCATTTATTCCGAAATGTTACAGAAAGGAAGATGTGAGTTGAACTTGATTTAATTCAACTCAACTCAACTGCCCACTACTATACTGCAAAGTCCTGTGCCACAAAAACAAAAAAGTTGTTTAATTCTTACAGATAATTAATTTGCATAATATGGGGAGTGGGGATGATGTGCGTGGGGAATATAACATATACCTAGATTAGTGTAACCAAACATCATGAAGGCAAAAAGGACATCTAGATCCAGGGTTCTAGGAAATTTAAGGAGGTAGAGAACAGTTTTCTGTGGAGAGCTTTCTAGAGGAGGTCAGATCTAAGCTGAGGTTTGAAAGAAAGCAGAATCAAAGAGAGTGTACTTCCAGGCCTAGGAAATAATCTACTCAAATTCAGAGGAAAGGGATGGCAAATTGTTTTTCAAGAGCAAGTTGACTACAATGTGATGTGTATATAGGAGGATTATGTGAAATAAATCTGAAAAGGCAGGCAGGCAGCAAGTGTTTATTAAGCAATTACTAATGTACCAGGCACTGTGTTAATGCTAAGGATAAGTGTGCAAACAAAAAGATAGCTCCTGCCCTCAAGGAGCTTACCCTCTGATGTGGGGGAGACAATACACAAAAGGGAGCTGATAAGCTTTTACTGGCCCATGGTGCCAAAATCCAGAGAGCCAGTAGTCCAAACAGGTCAGTGTGGGCCCAATACTACAATGGAGACCCTGGAAAGAATTCAACCAGAGGGGGAAGGAGCTTATTGGCAGAGGAAATGTCCCAAGGAAGGCTGGAGATAATGGGAGAAATTCCAAGGGGATGGAGAAGGCAGCTGAGGCCTGTTGGCAAAATCCAGAGAGTGAGAAGAATGGTCCAGAGGAAAGGTAGAGTGGAGCCATGTTAAGTAGACCCTTAAACAGAGATATGCTGGCTTTGAGAGTCAATTGTTAAATTTTCCATGAGAGCATTGACATCTCAGAAATCAGCAAATTAATCTGGGTTTGATTGATTGTTTAGACTTAAGAAAATGTTAATAATGCAGATGAGACTTAAAAGTGAGTGTGAATTTATTTTCTTTTCCTGACAGCCCAGTTGTTAAACATTTACCAGCACACTTTAGAATTACTCCATAAACATTGCTTGAGCTCAGCTGGGGTATAGAGGGGGGATTAGGGAATGAAGTCAGCACTAGATTGGGGGCCTAATGACTGAAGAATGATAATAATAATGGCAACGATGATGATAGTAATAACTGGCGATTCAAAGTTTGCAAAGTGCTTTACTTCTATTGTCTCATTTGAGTCTCTTCATCTTAAATGTTGGCCTGAAGATTTGGTATTTAATCTTATAAGTCATAGAAAGCCACTGAAAATTTTTGAGCAAGAGAGTGACATGATTAGACCTGGCCTTTAGGAAGGTTGTGGCAAATGCATTTACAAAGACTCGGAAAGGAGAGAAATTAAACAGAGGTAGAGGGGGATGTTCTTACAATAGTCCAGGAAGCAGATGATAGGAATCAGAAGTAGGGTTTGGGTAGTGTTGGCTAGAAAGTGTCAGATGTGAGAAATACGGTGTAAGTAGCTTCAGCAGGATTTAGTAACTAATTAGATATAGATGAAAGGAAATGTTTTGCATGATTTCTCATGCATAATAAATAGATCAACTTCTCAAAGGGTAGGGAAGGGGGTGGATAGAGGAAGAGAATTTGAAATCAACATTTTTAAAAATAAATGTTAAAAAATTATGTAATTGGGAAATGTTTACTGAAAAATATATTTTAAAATAATTAAGTATAGAGGTAGAGGGGAAATGATGAACCCAAGATGGCTTTGAGATTTTGAATCTAGATAATTGGAGGGATGTAGTACCAACAGAAAGAGAGATTTGTGGAAGAGAGAGAGGTTTACATGGAAGAGAATGAGTTTTAGTCTGGAAACATTGACTTTGCAATGGAACATCCAGCTACAGATGTCCAACTAGAACTGGGAAATGTAGGACCAGAGAATTTTTATAGGACTTGAAGGTTTGCTAGGCTCTTCACAAATGTGATCTCATTGGATTCTCACAACAACCCTGACAATCAGCTGTCTCCAATTTATCCAATTATTTTATAAGTTAAGAAACTGAGGCAGACTGAAATTAAGTCCAGAGTCACAGGCTAATAAGGATTTGAACTGCCTTCCTTATTCTAGGTACAGTATTCTATCTACTGGATCAAGTAGCTGCTTCAATGAGATTAAGAATAGATATACAGGTCTGAGGAATATCAATCCACAGACATTTAAGTGCCTACTGTATGTCAGGAACTATTGGTAAGCTCGGGTGATACAAAAGACCAAAATGGAACAGTCTCAATCCTCAGGAGCTTATATTCTATCAACAGAGACAACATGTATATAAATGCATATTTAAAAATACAATAATTGACACCTGAGAGATTTAGGGAAGGCTAAACCAGGAATTTTTGAAGGAAATAAGGGATTCTAAGAGGCAGCGGTGAATTTGTTTTCCTGGAATCTTCTCAGAGGTGATAACTGAACCCATGAAAGTAGATAAGATGAACAAGGGAGAAATTAAAGAAGTATTAATTAAGCACTGACTGTATGCTAAGTACTGTTCTAAAAGTTGGGGATATGAAAAAAGATAAATACCCAGTAGGTTTTTTTTTTTGTTTTGTTTTTGCAAAATTGTATTAGATGAATTCAAAGATCGAGTTCAGATACAGGGCTCAGGTCTGATGGTGTTACTCCCCTGCCCCAGTTAGTTCCAGGGATTCTTCATCACCTCAAGAACCAAACATAAACTCCTTTGGCATTTAAAACCCTTCATAACCCGGTCTTTTCTTACATTTCCCCATTTACAATCCATGGATGAGGGCCATCATCTGACTCAATGGTTTTGTACTCAGTAATCCCCATCCCTAGAATGCTCTATCTCCTCATCTCTCTGTCTCTTCATTTCTCCAACTTCCTTAAAGACTCAGCTCAAATCCTACCTATTCCAAGGGTCATTTCCATGTCTAGATAGTAATACTTCCCTTAGAATGTCTTTCTGTCTCTCCTGCATATATATTCTCCCATATTAGAATGCAAGCTCCTTGAAGGCAGGACCTGTACTTTTGTCTTTCTTAGTATCTCCAGCTCTTAGGATGGTGCCTGCCATACAGTAAGTGCCTAATAAATGCTCCTGGCCTTTAAATGCTTGTTTGCTTGATTTGGTTAGCAACAACCCTGTGGTAAAGATGTTACTGTTTGCACCATTTTACAAATGATGATCCTTAATAAACAAACAAATAAATAAACAAAGAAACAAATCTTGAAATTCAGGGAGATGGAGATTCTGACATGCTTAGGGACACACAGTTCATAGAATCATAGACTTAGAGCTGGAAAAGACTTTAAAACCCATCTAATCCTATTGCTCTCATTTCATACATGAAGAAACTGGAACCCAGTAAAGTCAAATGTCTTCCTTAATATTATATAAATAATAAACACCTGAGATAGGATTGAGCCCAGATTTTTCTGTATCCAAATTCAGAACTCTATCTACAATACATGCTCCTACTTTACCTCTCTCCATATCCTACTTGGAAATTCTCTCTTCTGAGGTTGTAGGGAGAAAAATGCCTTCCCAGTCTATTCTTTTCCTTCCCCCAGGGACAGAGCCACATTTCTTGATTCTCAGACCAGTGTTCTCTTCACTAAACCAGCCTGTGCTCCCTGGGGATGCCAAAAGCCCGACAGCATTACTCACACTTTCCCCCCCTTGGTATGGATGTCTCATCTTCTTCCAAGCAGAGACTCACAGTGTCTGCAATGGGAAGCGTAATAATGATAATTAATAGCATTATTCTGTCCTTGGAAATTTCCCCAGATAGCAATAGCAGCTCAAAGACTAATTCCTCATCCATGCATCCTTGTGTCTTAGCTTCCTTACCTGCATAATAGTAATAAGATTTTGTCCATCCTGTACCATAGAACTGTTTCTGAAAAATATTTTGGAAAACCTAGAAATGTGGTCTTTTTTGATCTATACTTATTATTTCATCAGTGTGGGCTGTTCCCTCCCAGAACTTCCATTTTAGGAAGGATATCTAGTCCAGCCATGCCTTTGCCCCTTCCTAGTTCTCATTATTGATCCTCTAGATTTTTCTCTACCCTTTAGTGCCCAGCATAGAGACATATTTAATAAATAAGTGTTGGTTTGATTTGACTACTCCCTCTAACAAAGTAGATCAGCATAGACTCTGCAACTTCCAGTTTTGAAGAGTTGCCTGGGGCACTGAGAAGTGCCCAGGATCACGCAATCAATATGTATTAGTGGAACTTTGGGCCCAAATCGATTGCGTGACATGGGAGACACTGGCACAGGACTACCCAGCATGGTATGCCCTCATCAGAGAAAGGTCTATGCTCTATGAACAAAGCAGAACTGAATTAACTCAGAAGAAATGACAGATGTGCAAAGTTAGAGAAGCACCCTAAATGTTCATAGGGACTATTTGTGTCTGACTTGTGGCAAAGCATTCTAAGTTCGTATGTATGGGTCTGATCAACTGTAGTCAGATATATTATAACTCAGTTCTAACATAGGGATGTCTTTTGGGTCTTCTTCCAGAAGGAAGGACAATCAGCCAACCACTTAGCACATTGTAAGGGCTTAATAATGTGTGTTGACTAGACTTTTTTACTTAACTGTCTTGTTCAAGGTCACAAAGCAAGTTTAGTGGCAGAACCAGTATTGAAACCCAGTTCTCCTGATTCTCAGCCCGGGATTCTTTGCACTACAATAGAAAGATCCTAGGGCAGCTAGGTACCACAATGGATAGAGCACTGGAGCTGAAGTCTGGAGAACCTGAATTCAAATCCTGCCTCAGACACTTACTGGCTGAGCAAGTCATTTAACCCTCAGTTTTCTCATTTGTAACATGAGTAAGAAAAGGAAATGACAAATCACCCCTTCCCACCCACCCTGCAAAACCCAAATGAAGCATTGGACATAACTGAAATGACTGAACAACAACAGTGACAAAAGGGAGCCTAAAGAAAGATGAAGGATTAGATGGAATCTCTCAATAGTGGTCTAAAAGAAGTGCTTTTATCTTATGCATCCATTTAAATAAATTATTTTATTATTTTTTTTCAAGGAACAAACATTTATTTTCTCTCCCTTTCGCTTTTGCCTACTATAAAAAAAAAAGAATAAAATTAAACTCTGGTAACAAATAAGCACACTAAAGCAAGGCTAATTCCTCTACTGAACATGTTCAAAAACATTTCTTTTTTTCAACAGGGGAAATTAAGGCACTAAAGCAGAGTTCTCCAAAAGCAGTTCATCCAACTTTGAGTAAGACTCTCTCCTGCTTGACCCACCCACTATTTTGTCAAAGAATGTATTTAAGACCTTAGATTTCACAGGATCCCAGACTTAAAGCTTAAAGGGTCATAAGAGGCCATCAAGTCCAACCCCCTCATTTTAAAAAATGAAGAAACTGAGGCTCAGAGAGATGAAGTGATTTTCCAGGATTGCACAGCTAGTAAGTTACTGAGGCAGAATTTGAATCCAGATCTTCCATATTTCAAAACCAATGCCCAATCCAATATGTCAGTATGATCATAGGCATTTGGAAATGGGCTGGGGAACATCCATTATGTTTGGGAAAAATTAGAGCAGTTGACAAGAATTGACATTCTTTGACACAGCAAGTGGGAATCCCAAAAAGAAGGTCCCTGCTCCACTGCCATCTTGCCTTGCTGTAGAATAGATCCCTGCCTTTGATGTTGTTCTCCTCCACTCCCTAATTGTGGCATGGGGATGTTAAGGGGCTGGATATTCATATAACATTTTAAATCTGGCACAATTCTTTATCTACATTGTCTCCTTTGAGTTTCACAATAGTCCTGGGGGACAGGGGCTCTCATCTTCATTTTACAAATAGCCCAGGGACAAACTGCTAATAAGTATTTGAAGCTGCCTCCAATCCCAGTGGTCTGTCAGCTGCATTTTACTGCTTTTACTGATATCATCAAGGACTGACATATCAATTAATCCAATTGAGAAATGTGTAACAAACTCCTATGTGTGTCAGGCATTTTTTGAGGTGATAAGGATACTAAGACAAAAGTAAAATTACGCCTCCTCTCCAGCAATTTACAATCTGGTGGAGGACCCATATACAAAAATTGGGATATCCAAAAGAAACTAAAAGTAAATTTTCATGACACCTTCAAGCTCTGGCACACTGGCCACCAAAAGACCTGGGCCAGATAAGTCACTGATATGAAGCACAAAGATAAGATGGCCTAAAAATATCTTCTACATGGCTCATCCCCATATAAAAGAAGCAGCATAGTTGATGTAGGGGAAAGAAAAGAGCTGAGAGTTAAGACTTCTTTTATTTTCTAGCTATGAGACCTTGGACAAGTTCCTTCATCTTTTTCTGGCCATCTCCACACCTGCTACAGTCCCTCTGCAATACTAGGTTCTGGTAGGCAAGCTTTCACCTTGTCTTTTCTGGAACCAGGCTTTCACACCATTCTAGCTATCTTTTCTAGGTCCCCTTTATATGTTGTCTTCCCCTATTAGAATGTAAGATCCTTTAGGGAAAGAATTGTCTTGTTTCCACTTATATATATCGCAGCACTTTGTACTGTACACATTTAATAAATTCTCTATCTACCTATCTGTTTATCCATCCATCTCTCTATTATCTATCTACCTTCCTATCTGTCTGTCTATCCATCTGTCTAATTATTCATCTATTCAGCTATCAATCTATCGATTAAAACCTCAGTTTGATGTCTTAAAAATTCCCTCCTATAAAATGAATAGATGCCCATCAATTGGAGAGTAGCTGAATAAGTTATGGTATATGAAAGTGATGGAGTATTATTGTTCTATAAAAATGATGAACCAGCTGATTTTTAAAAAAGATTTACATGAACTGATGCTGAGTGAAACAAACAACCAGGAATACATTGTACACAGTAACAGCAAGATTGTGCAATGATCAACTATGAACGATTTGGTTCTTTTCAGCAAGACAATCCCAATAAACTTTGAATAGAAAATGCCATCTGCATCCAGAAAGAGAACTATGGAGATTTGAATGTTGATTTAACACATGCTATGTTCCTTTTTTTCTGTTTTTTTTTTCATCTCGTAGTTTTCCCTTTTGTTCTGATTTTTTTTCTCCCAACATGATTCAAAAAGAAATGTGTAATATTGTTCACTTAAAAAAATAAGATTCCATCCCATGTCTAAGAGATGTCCTTCAGTTCTGGCATTCTATATTTTAGAACATATTCTACTTTTTCAAATCAGCTTTCAATTCTTAGATCTATCCCAAATGTTACATTGTCACTCTTGGAAACCCTCTCCAACTCTGTCTTAAACTTTATATTTTCATCTAAAGATCACAGTCTTTTTTGTCCTGGACATTTTGCTGTGAATAGCCTTTGACCAAAAGACCAAAAAATTGAGGCATGATGGAGATATGAAATCTTGTTAGATTCCAACAGAAATGCTAAGTATTTTCTTCAAAGTAATAACAAGCAGTCATTATCTTTTAATGGGTTGGTTGGTTTTGCTGAACTCTTTTTGGGGTAAGATCTCTTTTTTTATTCTTTATTATAACTGATAGCTCTCTTGGAGAGGAAGGGGAATATATTGGGAAGTGTAAATAATATAAAAACAAAAGTCAATAAAACTATTTTTAAATAATGACTTTTTATTTTCAAAATATATACAAAGACAGTTTTCAACATTCATCCTTGAAAATTACCTTGTGTTCCAAATTTTGCTCCCCTCCCTCCCCCCCTTTCTCTCCCCCAAAAAGCAAGTAATCCAATATATGTTAAACATGTGCAATTCTTCCATATGTATTTTCACATTTATCATGCTACACAAGAAAAATCAGATTAAAAAGGGAAAAAAGATGAGGAGAGGAAAAAAAGCAAGAAAACAACAAAAAGATGAAAATACTATGTTGTGATCCACATTCAGTCTCCAAAGTCCTTTCTCTGGGTGCAGATGGCTCTTTCCATACAAGTCTATTGGAATTGACTTGAATCACTTCAATGTTGAAAAGGGTCAAGTCCATCAGATTTGATCATTGTATAATCTTGTTGCTGCTGGGTATAATGTTTTCTTGGTTCTACTCATTTCACTTAGCATCAATTCATTTAAGTCTCTCCAGGATTTTCTGAAATCATCCTGCTTGGGGCAGCTAGGTGGTGCAGTGGATAGAGCACCAACCCTGAAGGCAGGAAGATCTGAGTTCAAATTTGGTCTCAGACACTTAACATTCCCTAGCTGTGTGACCCTGGGCAAGTCACTTAACCCCAATTGCCTCAGCAAAAAAAAAAATCATCCTGCTGACTGTTTCTTATAGAATAATAATATTCCATAACATTCATATATCATAATTTATTCAGCCATTCCACAATTGATGGGCAGTCACTCAGTTTCCAGTTCCTCACCACTACCAAAAGGATTGCTACAAATATTTTTGCACACATGGGTCTTTTTCCCTTTTTTATGATCTCTTTGGATTACAGACCCAATAGAGACACTGCTGGATCAAAGGGTATGCACAGTTTTATAGCCTTTGGGCATAGTTCCAAATTGCTCTCCAGATTAGTTGGATCAATTCACAACTCTACTAACAATGTATTAGTGCCCTAGTTTTTCCACATCCCCTCCAACAATCATCATTATCTTTTCCTGTCATCTGAGCCAATTTGAGAGGTGTGTTGTGGTACTTTACAATTGTCCTAATTTTCATTTCTCTGATCAATAGTGACTTAGAATGTTTTTTTCATAGAAATGACACATCTCTCAACTTCCAGACTTCCACTAACCTCCCTTCTTCCTTAACACTTGGCCTAGAATCCTCATTCATGGTAAGGATCAGTGCTCACAAGCCATTTCTTACATCTTGAAGAAGTCAATTCTCTAGCCCTTCTCCCAGGCATAGAATTTCTGAGCTAGAACACTACTAATAATTTTCTTAAACTTCATCTCCTTTCCTTTTTTTAAAAAAAAAAAAAACCAAAACTCACCTGCTTGAGGCAGCTAGGTGGTGAAGTGGATGGAATACCAGCCCTGAAGTCAGGAGGACCTGAGTTCAAATCTGGTCTCAGACACTTCCTTGCTGTGTAACCCTGGGCACTTAACCCCAATTGCCTCAGCAAAAAGCAAAAAACAAACAAACAAACAAAAAACTCACCTGCTCAAAAAATTATCAAACTGTGCATCCCCTTTGACCCAGCAGTGTTTCTATTGGGCTTATGTCCCAAAGAGATCTTAAAGGAAGGAAAGGGACCCATATGTGCAAGAATGTTTGTGGCAGCCCTTTGTGTAGTGGCTAGAAACTGGAAAGTGAATGGATGCCCATCAATTGGAGAATGGCTGAATAAATTATGGTATATGAATGTTATGAAATATTATTGTTCTGTGAGAAACGACCAGCAGGATGATTCAGAGAGGCCTGGAGAGACTTGCATGGACTGATGCTGAGTGAAATGAGCAGAACTAGGAGAGCAATGTACACAGCAACAAGACTATATGACAATCAATTCTGATGGACATGGCTCTCTTCAGTTATGAGATGATTCAAATCACTTCCTATTGTTCAGCGATGAAGAAAGCCATCTACACCCAGAGATAGTTCTGTGGGAATTGAGTGTGGAACACAGCATTTCAATGCTTTCTGTGAATGTTTGCTTGCATTTTGTTTTCCTTCTTAGGTTTTTTTTTCTTTCTCTTTCTAGATCCGATTTTTCTTGTGCAGCAAGATAACTGAATAGATGTGTATACATATATTGGATTTATCATATATTTTAACATATTTAACATGTATTAGACTAACTGTCATCTAGGGGAGGGGTGGGGGAAAGGAGGGAAAAATTTGGAACAGAAAGTTTTCCAAGGGTCAATGTAGAAAAATTACTCATATGTTCTGTAAATAAAAAGCTTTAATTAAAAAAAAGTAAAAAAAAAAAAAAAAGAGTTCCCCAAATGAGAAATCATGGGAGTGACAATGATTTCTGTGGAATTGCAGGACCAAGAGCTAAGAGATGGGGTAAAGACTGAGAACCCAAATGTTGGATCAAGGGAGTAAGCTGAAGTTTGAAATAAAGAAAGCTGAAAGACTGTGATAATTTTAATCAATGAGCTTTTTAACCCAAATCATACTGTTGGGATTTTACCCATCAGGCTGTGAAATGTTTGTTTGTAGGACCTATCATTGACTCTCTAGAAGAACAGAGAAAGGACACAGCACTTACTTGAAAGTTGGATCTACTTATTGTTTTTCTAAAGGGGAATGTGTAAAAATTACTAGAGGAAGTTAGGATGCAGTCAGTAAAATGATGGGCTTAGGATCAGGAAGACCTGAGTTCAAATCTAACCTCAGAGATTCATAAATTGTGTGACCCTGGGCAAGTCATTCTGCCTATCTCAGTTTTCTCAAATGTAATTAGGGATGGTAATAATATCATCTTATCTCCCAAAGTTGTTATGAAACTCAAGTGAGATAATGCATGTAAAGTACTTAGCACATGGCAGATGCTTAATAAATATTTTATTTCCGTCTTACTAGAGAGAAGTTCCAAATTGAATTTACTGAGTTTCTTTTCCATATGACCAGAGGTTTAGTAACAGGCAAGAGGTCATGATAGGATTCTAAGATTTTTAAATTTTATTTTGTTAAATTTTAAATTTATTTTGTTAAATTTTGTTACATTAATGTAACATATTACATTACATGTAATGTGCATTACATTAAAATAAACATTTCCCAATTACATTTTAATCTGGTTCAAATGCATTGGGAGTCTTATGGGCAACAAATTGGACATCATTACTTTAGGAAACCTTAACTTTCATCATTGGTCTTCCTGTTTGACTCCTCAATACAGCAAGAACTTCAAGGCCCATGTGTAGACTGAAGGCCTTGGTCCATCCTTAATTCAGTGTGGCACTTTGGGGGAGCAGGGAGTATTTGTTCCTAACTTGTTGCACAAGTGTAGCCTTTTCCATCTTCCAGTCATGGCTACAATCCATCAAATAAAGATTTATTAATCATCTAATATGTTCTGTACCAGGTGACTCTCCAAGATGATAAAACATGTTTCCTCATTGGGAGTTTCCAACATTTGTGACATGGTAGCTCTGGTGCAGAGAATGTGGCAAATACTGGGCTAGAGAATACAAAGACAAAGATAAAATCTTCCCTGCCCTCAAGGGATAAACCTTCTGCCTCTCTGTTCTGTTCTCTACCATTGTCAGTTATTTGAATATCCATATAAACTTACGAGCAGAGACTGAGAGCTGGGAGGCTCCTAAGGGATCCAGCCTCTTCATTTTTACAGATAAGGAAACTGAGGCCCTTACTCAAAGTCACACAGGCAGTAAATTGTAGAACCAGGATGAAACCCTGGTCTTGTGAATCTAGTCTCTGAAGGTAGAAATAATGGATAGAGTGCTGGACCTGGAGTCAGGATAGACCCCATCTCAGACAAATAGCTGAGGAACACTAGGTAAATTATTTAGCCTCTGCTGCCTCAGCTTCCTTAAACATAAAACGGGGACATAATAGTACCCACCTCCCAGGGTAGTTGTGAAGACTGAATGAGACAATATTGATAAAGTGCTTAATGCAGTGTCTGGCACAGAGTAGGCTTTCTATAAATGCTAGCTTTTATTATTATTACTCCCTCGAGGTTATATTGAGTCCTCTGCTTCATTTCCAATGCAGTCTTTTCCAGCCCCAGGGACTAAGCAATCCTATTGGCCCAGTGTGTGGCAGATTGGTGCCATTTAATTCCGTATTGGTTCCCAGAGTGCCTCAATAACCCTCTCATTTGCCCACTTTCTCCCTCATATTCTTACCACAGCAGTTGTTCCAACCAGCAAAGCATTTATGAAGGGCTTATTATATGCCAGGCACTGTGCTAAATACAAAGAAAGTCAAAAACATGTTCTGTGTCCTCAAGAACAAATGGAGGAGACGAATGTCATTTATATATGCATGTTTTGTGTGTGTTTGTATAGATCCACAGGAACAAGTATGAGTATTAACATCTATATATCCAATGACACAAAATGATATCATGGTACATAGATATAGTTTTGTTCATATCTCATATCTATATATCCAGTGATACAAGAAAAAAGTCAAAAATGTTTTCTGCCCTCAAGAAGTTTATATTCTAATGGTGGAGGCAACATGCAGAAAGTTATGTGTGTGTGTACATATATATATATATATACATGTATTTACATATATACATTATATATTTAGCTATAAACCCATATTGCAATATAGATGTTTTTCTTTATACATGCATATGTGCATAGGACATATAGATATCCTATCTATCTATCTTTCTATCTATCTACATATATTTCTATTTCTCTTTGGAGCTAATCTCCCAAGGCAAGGAAACGGAGGGGAAAACTAGATGGGGAAAGGAGACTTTTTGCAGCACATGGGATTTGAACCAATTCTTGAATGAATCCAGAGACACTGAGAAGTGGTGGTGAACACATAGGGCGTTCCAGAGATGGCAAACAGAGAAAAGGCACCAAGCCCAGAGATGGAGACATGTCAGTGTGAGGAATAACGAAAAAGCCAATGTCACTGGGTTTTAGAACACATGGAAGAGAGTAAAATGGGAGAACATTAATGTACCTGGCTCACTCTCTCAGAGCTAGGAAGGCTATATCTGCCTCAGAGGTCCGGGAGTGAATCTGAGGGCTTGGGAGTGGTTTTCCTCTATGGTTGAACCCCCATTGGATGTGTTTTCCCTATAATTAGGCACCTTGTCCATCTATCTGTTTAGCATTAAGTTGCTTTCATAAATGGATATTTACTTCAAAGATTTATCAAGAACAAGACTGCAAGTATTTCCCTCAGGGCCTCCAAGATGTTTTCCTCTAGACCCTTTTGATCTCTGGGAAGAATGCTGAAAACTTAGCTCACTTACTACATGGCATTGGTCCCACCAAGTTCATGTCCCAGAGTTGGCATAATTGCCACATAAATTCACAGATTGTTCTCTCAGTGTCTGCTGGCTTGGGATCAGAAGTTGCTTCTCACTCCTTAGAGATTTCATGGTGACTTAGTTACAAAAATACCTGATGCTGATGTCCTTCCCCTGAACCCTGAAAGGAAGGAAGGAAGGAAGGAAGGAAGGAAGGAAGGAAGGAAGGAAGGAAGGAAGGAAGGAAGGAAGGAAGGAAGAAAAAAAGAAAAGAAAGAAGGAAGGAAGGAAAAAAGAACAAAAAGGGAAGGGAGGGGAGAGAGAGACAGAGACAGAGACAGAGAGACAGAGAGAGAGACAGAGAGAGAGAGACAGAGAGAGACAGAGAGAGAGACAGAGAGAGAGAGAGGAAGGGAGGGAGGAAGGAAGGAAGGAAGGGAGAAAAGAAAAAAAGGAAGGAAAGAAGGGATGGATGAATGAAAGGAATATATATTAATCAAGCACTTATTGTGTGCCAGACACTTTGCTAAGAAGGGAATGTGTTAATTAAGCACTTATTATGTGCCAGACATCATACTAAGGGCTGGGGATATAAATACAAGCAAAAAAAAAAGCCAATACCTATCCTAAAGGAGTTTATATTCTGATGGGAGAAGATAACACCCAAAACAGAGGTGAAAAGTAAAGGAGGGGAGGGACAGGTGAAAACAGATGGAATATGGTTTTGAAGTCAAAGAAGTCGGGAGTCAGGTTGGGAGAGAAATGAAGGCAGACCACAAAATAGAGGCTCCATGAGGAATTCACCAATGAGAGAAGGGCAGTGGGTCCTGCCCAGGGATATTCCAGGTAAGCAGACCCCAGAGATGGTAGGCTATTCCAGGAAAAGGCAGCCTCAGACACTGAGAGAAGTTCCAGGATGAGCCAGCAAGAGGAGAATGGTTTTGAAAATCAGAAACAAGGCCAGGAGGGTACTCCAAGGATGAAGGAAGCTCGTTCCATTCACAAACAGACACAGAGGCCAAGGGACCTCCTCCATGATCCAAAAGGCTTCAGAGTGGTCAATGGCCTCAAGGTCTACCTCCTTATAGGATGGACTCATGGTAGACACTATGAATGAAGGAGTCACTGAATGAAGGCAATAAAATATGTGTGAAGTGGACAGATCACTCCCTTCCCCTCCTCCTTCTCTTTGTCTCTGTCTTTCTCTCTGTGTCTGTCTGTCTCTGTTTCCCTCTTCCTCTCCCTCTCCTTCTTTTTTTTCTCCTTCTCCCTCTACATTTACAACTCCATCTGTCTCTCTGCTTCTGTCTATATCTCTGTCTCTCTCTCTATGTCTCTCTGTCTCTGTCTCTATCTCTGTCTCTATCTCTCTCTGTCTGAGTGTGTGTGTGTGTGTGTGTGTGTGTGTGTGTGTGTGTGCATTGAGACTAGGTTATTCTATCTCTCCCAAACTGGAAGTACAACAACTAGTCAGGGATCTCTATCCCACTACTGATTTGCACAAAAGCTTTTACCAGCTCCATTCCTGACCTGGTTGGTTAGCTCCTCCTTAGGCAGCCTGGTAGCACTCCTCCTAGGGTCTTATTATAACATACATAGTAGTAGACAGTGTAGACACCAGATCTGTTTTAGCTCTACTCAATCTCAGAGTTCTTGAGCTCAAGGGATCCACCAGCCCCAGCATCCCCTACTCGGGTACAGAGACTTAAGGCATGTGCTGTCTTGCCCAGTTCTACAAGCCTGTTTGAATGACTCTAAAACCAAGCAAAGAGAGTCGCCTTAATTAGCTGGTTAGCCAGTCAGATACAGTTATGAAGTGTCTACACATGCTCTACAATTTCTCCAAGACATTTTGTTGTCATATCAGCTCAATTCTCTCAGAAGCAAGCTCCCCAGCATCCCCCATGGAGAGAGGTTGAATAAGTGGAAGAAGCTGATGGAATCTGGGAATTGTACAGGATTCCCTACACAATATGGTAATGCAATATGCACTAAAAATTTCTAGTGAACAATATGCACTAAAAATATGGGAAAGAACGGATTGTGGAAGGGTTCACAAATCAAACAGAGCACTTTCTCTTTAATCTGAAGATAGCCACATAAGTTGATTGAGAAAGAGAGCTTGTATAAAATGCCTGCATTTTAGGCAGATTACTTTGGCAGCTGAATGGAGGCTGGACTAGCTAATGGAGGGACTTGAAGTGGAGGAAAACAACCAGCAAGGTATTTGATAGTTTAGATGTGAGGTTTCAATGGGTACTTATGGTACTGATGCCTCAGGATGGGTCATTGTGTGAGTGGAGAGAAAGCAGAAATGATTAAATACTTCTTTTTTCCTTAAACCAAACTTCTACTTTTTCATAATTCTAGGTAGATAACATTACCTTTTGTATGAAAAAGACTGAAACTGTCTATTTGGTCTCATACCCATTCCTTCACCTTTGTCCCATGACTATTCCTATTTCTGTCCCTATTAAGGAAGGGAGAGGCATTTTAAGTGCCTCCTATGAATCAGGCATTACACTAAGCACTTTACAAATATCTAATTTTAGCCTCACAACAACCCTAAGAAGTAGGTACTATTGTTAGTCCCAGTTGAGAAAAATGATTTAAATAGGGTTATGTGATTTGTCCAGGACCACACAGCTAGTCTATGGACTTAAGCCAGATTTGAGTTCCTGACTCCAAGGCCAAGATTCTTATCCACTGTAACAACTAAATGCCACTGGTTCTGCTTGGGAGGTGCAGAGGGAATAGAGGTGGGAGAAAGGACCAAAGGACCTCTTAGGTCTAGTCCCATTCATTAATTAGGAAAACAAGGATTCCCTTCTTTTGAGACATGAGGCTCACATCTGAAACCTTTGCTCTCAGTATGCTTAGAGGAATCTCAAGTCAACTTTTAAGAATTTCGGACCCCTCTTGTTCAAGATTTATAAAGTACAGCACCAAAGTGCTAAGTGGGATAGATGTGAAGAAATCTGACCCCTGCCATAAATTAAGGCTACAGTTTTAGAAAAACCCTCCTTGCTTCATCTCACACAAACCATTTTGTAACCTATAGTCCCCCTGTTCTTGTACCCTGAAGGTGGAGTGGATTCCTGTGATAGACTGTGAGCCCTGATGTTAAGGCAGGACAGCCGGTGCCCAAGATGGGATAAAAGTTGTTTTAAGGGTTAAAAAAATTTACTCTGTTGCCTGTCCTTTGCTCACCCCACTAGACTATGTTAGGGAAAATGACACCATTTTTCTTCAGAAATTGAATAAACGACTTTCTACTCTGGTTCTGAGAAATTTGAAAGATTTTGGGTTAGTGGTCACTATCCCACAGTTTTCTGGGGGCTCGTCCGGGATTTGTGCTCTCTCACTGGCTACTCTCTCTCATCACTCCCAAAGGCAGGTGGCTAATAGGGGAGCAACCCCAATAGTCTTTGGACTTTATGGGGGAGATCCCGCTGTGGGAAAGTAGGAGTCCAAAGAGACAATCTCCAAAGAGCAGAAACCAAAAGAAGCTCTGTAATTAAGAGAAGAAAAGCCAAGCCGGTGGGTGAGAGGAATGGTCATGAAAGATATATGCACATAACCTGCAGGAAAAGCTAAACAGGGGCTCTGGGAAGGAAGCCAAACTGAACAGGGATGCTAGGTTCTATAGAGAGAGTGATCCAGTGAAAGGGGCAGTGCTTAATAAGCCCCTCCAGGTGACTGAGGGAAGGGGATGACCCCTGTGTAATTGGCATTCAGTAATAAATCAGTGTAAACTGAAAAAACAAATTGAAAAACTGGGGTGAGTTCCCTAGGTATAAAGAGATGATATAGGAGAGGGCACCATTTGACCACAGTATGGATCCCCCGAAAACTGGGTATGTCAAAAGTTAAATTCATATGTAAATGCTAAGGAACCTTTCAATCTTATGCAACATTTTAGGAATTTAAAAAGCAGTTTGTATTTGTGTGTGTGTGAGTCTGTGTTTCGTCTTCTATGTTTTTCTCAGTTAGCTGAATTACAAAGTAAAAGAAATGGCCAATTTTGATTTAAAAGCACTTGTAAGGCATTTTGATGCAAAGTAACCTGAATTTTTCTTAAGTTTTCAAGCTTCTCTCCCTAAAAGGGACAGGGAATCACTAAGGCTGCTTCAAATGGATTTATATTCAGTCCAGTCTCTCTGAAGAATGGTAGGATCCTTCAAATCCCTATGCTCTTAAGTCAGCCTCAGTTTCTCTCTAGATGATTCCCTATGTTCCCCAATCCCCAGAGTCCCAACTTGTCAGGGGGTTCTGGATTCTGTAAAAGGGTTATATCTCCACATGGCTTGGGGACAGCAGTCCACAAGGGAAGAGTATAAAATTTAGGAGAGAGGGATAGAAGCTATTGCCATTTTGTTCTCAGCGGCTTGGGTCTCCATCTTAGGTCTTAAATAGTTGACTGCCATTTCAGAGATTATGGGCAGTCTAGGAGAATGGAGTTTTTGAAGGGGAAGAGGAAGTTTTTCTTCCAAAAATGTGACCTAAACCTAAACTTGTATGTTTAAATTTAAATAGTATGTGATAGAATCACTTTCAGTTGATGCATTTGGGAATAAGATTTTAAAAATACATTTACATTTATAGTGTAGTATTACTACTTGAAGTTTAAATCTGTATTTGATTTGAAGTTTAAAAATAGTTATTAAAACAAAGTTCTTTGATAACTTACTTAAAAAGGTCACATGTTTGCAAACACTAAATAGATGAAATATGTTGATTTCTAAATTGTATATTGGGTAATTTGTAAAAATTATAAGCTGTGCTTTAAAATTTAGTCAGCTTTGCTGGACATATGTATAAGTTTTATGAAGTTTGGTCCAAAGTTATTTAGATATTTTTTTAAAAAGGGGGTTTTAAAAACAAGGGACAAGAAAGATTGATTTGCAAAAGCAATTGATAATTTCAATGGACTATCCAGTTAGTATCTCACAAGCTAAAGTATTGATTTTTAAAATGATTTTTTTCTCAATTGGTATGTATGTTAAAATTGGAAACTTGACTGTAAATTCCCCTGCACAATAGTATTTGGGACTTAGGATGGGGACATCAGGTTAAGATTTGGGTTAATATTACTGGGAAAGGATATTGCATAAAAAATTGAGTTTGATGCTTATCAAATTACAGAATTGTAGAGACTTGACTAGCCTTGACAAGTAGGTGCAATTGTGTCCTAATAGAGAAAGAGATTTTTTATGCAACTGCCTGTCCAATTTGGAATAATTTTGGTTTGCTACAAGGACTAGACATTTGGAAAATGCAAATCAAAAAGTAAGTTGGTTATAGATGTAATAGGTATGGATCTCTTAGGAAGATTTGGAATCAAGTTAAGGACTGAAGGCAAGTGATAAGACACCAATGATTGGTAGAATTGGTAAAGTAATTTGTAAAAGAGTCTAAACAAAAAGCAATTTCTATGTCTGTGCTACAGTTAGCCCCATGTTGAGATGTTACCATTCCCTTTGGGTATGGAAAAACATGAGAGCAAATTTCTCCTGTTCTCAAAATAACATTCATGGGGAGAGTTGCAATGCTTTATACTAGTCCTTTGCCTTTTAAGATCAATCAGCTTGCCTCTCATGGTGGGCTGAAAGATTCCAAAATCTAGGGAAGTCTAAAACATAACCAAAGATAGCTCTGGCAATTTCTCAGTTGAGGGTATCCCAAGCAAACTTTGGATGGAGGCAACACTTTTAAACCTGCTTTGTTTGGGAACTGAGTGGGCACCTGAGCACCGATCCGGTTGGCTATTCCTTTTATCTTGACATTCAGTGAAGTAAGAAAGACTGAATTGGGAAGAATTAAGTCAATGATAGTAATTCAAGGCTAGAAATCTAGTTTGGGATTTGGGTCATTCTTACTCTAGTGAGTAAATATTATAAGAGAAGCTATACCAGACAAGCAGTGAAGAGAATGGCAGAATAGTTAGATGCCACTAGCAGAATGGCATGGGAAAATAGAAAGATTAATGGCAGAAAGAGGAGGAACATGTAGTTACAAAACTACAAAAGTAGTTTCACTCCTACTATATAGCTCTATTAGAAAATGGAAACTCAAAAGGACATCAAGGAATAGTTCAGGGTGGAGTTTATTTTCTCCCAAAAGAACGTAAGCTCCTTGGGAGCTGGGGCTGACTATGTAATGAGAGGTGGAGATTCATGTCCTATAACTTCTGTAAGATGCAATTAAGGAGGGGCAGCTAGGTGGCCCAGTGGATAGAGCACCAGACCTGAAGTCAAGAAGACCTGAGTTAAAATCTGGCCTCAAACACTTAACATTTCCTAGCTGTGTGACCTTGGGCAAATCACTTAACCCCAATTGCCTGAGCCAAAAAAAAAAAAAAAAAAAAAAAAAGATGCAATTAAGGGGGAATCAGGAGTGGAAAGGGAGCCCATAAGTCAAGAAGATAGGGGAAGTGACAAAGGTGAGATAGATATATAAGTTGAAAAATTGTATCAGGATTAGTGTGAGAAGTCCTCAAGCGGACACAAAAAGGGGAGGAATTAAATGGATGGATGAGAGACTTCAGAAAACTGATCCCTGCCATAGTTTATGGCTACATTTCCAAGAAAACTCCCCTTTTTGTACCCTTGCTTAATCTCATACAAACTACTTTGTAATCTATAGTCCCCCTGTTCTTGTACCCTGAGGGTGGAATGGATTCCTGAAAATGTGAGTTCTGATATTAAGTCAGGGACAGTTGGGGCCCAATATAGGGTAAAAGTTGTTTTAAGGTATAAAAAAACCTCCATTGCCTGTCCTTTGTCTCACTCCAGTAGACTGTGTTAGGGAAGATGATGCCCTTTTTCTGTAGAAATTAAATAAACTGCTTTCTGCTCTGGTTCTGAGAAATGTGTATTTGGATTGTTTTGGCTCAGTGGTCGATGTCCCGCACAGTGCCAAGATTATCAAAGATTGGGCATAGGAAATTCTCAAGAGATGCTTATGGGGAAAGATTCTGATCATGAAGGGCCTAAGCTTTTATGACTGCTGCACTGGAAGGAAACCCAGTGGAAATGATCTAGAGATCATTTCTATCTGTAGTTAGTTTCTCATTCTTCCCTTTAGTCTCAATAGGATCCTCTTCCAGTCTTCTCATCCTGCAAGATTATCTCTTCCCCTGAGGGTTCCCTTGTTTTAGTAGTGAGGTCCTCCCAGAAGCTCCATTTTGATGAAGTGCCCAGCCCAGCCTTGTTCTCTCCTACATTTCTTTCCCAGCTCTGTTCCTTATTTTTTAACCTTTTGTTTTGTGGTACCCTTTCTCTCTCTCACAGCTACCCTCCTTTGCTTTTCAGTTCCTTTTAGGTATTATCTTCCCCATTAGAATCTTGGCTCCTTGAAGGCAGGGTTTTTTGGCTTATGTTTTTATCCCTTGCACTTTCACAGTTATTGGCACATAGCAAGTGCTTAATAAATGCTTGTTGAATATAGATTGCCCAGATTAACATAGGAGAAAATAATGGGACTTAAATAGCCCCATTTTAGAAAAAGAAATTGAACAAACTATTAATCAACTCCCTAAGAAAAAATCTCCAGGGCCAGATGTATTTACAAGTGAATTCTATCAAATATGTAAAGAACAATTAATTCCAATACTTTGAAAACTTTTTGGAAATGAGAAAGAAAGAGTCCTACCAAATTCCTTTTATGACAAAATTATGGTGCTGAAACATAAACCAGGTAGGATCAAAACAGAGAAAGAAAATTATAGACCAATTTTCCTGATGAATATTGATGCAAAAATCTTTTATTTTTATTTATTTTATTTTTATTAAAGCTTTTTATTTTCAAAACATACGCATGGATAATTTTTCAACATTAATCCTTGAATAGTCTTGTGTTCCAAATTTTCACCTTCTTCCCCCCACCCACTCCCCTAGATGGCAAGTACATGTTACACATGTTAAAATATATGTTAAATCCAATATATGTAAACATTTGTACAATTATCTTGCTGATGCAAAAATCTTAATAAAATATTAGCAAAAAGATTATACCACTTTATCACCCAGATAATATACCATGACCAAGTAGAATTTATACCAGGAATGCAGGACTAGTTCAATATTAGGAAAACTATTAGTGCGATTGACTATATCCATAACCAAATCTAACAGAAATCATATGATTATCTCAATAGATGCAGAAAGAACTGTTGACAAATCCAACATCCATTCCTATTAAAACTACTAGAGAGCATAGGAATAAATGGTATTTTCCTTAAAATAACCAGTAGCATATATTTAAAACAATCAGCAAGCATCATATGTAAAGGGGATAAAATAGAAGCATTCCCAATAAGATCAGGGGTGAAACAAGATATGGGTGCCCACTATCACCATTACAATTCAATATTGTACTATAAATGTTAGTTTTAGCAATAAGAGAAGAAAAAGAAATTAAAGTAATTAGAGTAGGTAATGAGGAAACCAAATTAATTTTTAATTAAAGCTTTTTATTTGCAAAACATATGCAGGGGTAATTTTTCAAAATGACCCTTGCAAAGCCTTCTGTTCCAAATTTTTCTCTCCTTTCCCTCACCCCTTCCCTTAGATTGCAGGAAGTCTAATGCATGTTAATTATGTTAAAATACATGACAAATCAAATATATGTATATATATTTATACAATTATCTTGGTGTACAAGAAAAATCGGATCTACAAGAAAAAAAAAAGCCTGAGAAGAAAAACAAAATGCAAGCAAACATCAATAGAGAGCATGAAAAAGCTATGTTGTGGTCCACTTAGATCCCACAGGCCTCTCCCTGGGTGTAAATGGCTTTCGTCATCACTGCACAACTGGAATTGGTTTGAAACATCTCATTGTTGAAGAGAGTCATGTCCATCAGAATTGATCATCATATAGTCTTGTTGTTGCTGTGTACAATGCCCTGGTTCTGCTGATTTCACTCAGCATCAGTTCATGCAAGTCTCTCCAGGCCTCTCTGAAATCATCCTGCTGGTCGTTTCTTACAGAACAATAATATTCCATGACATTCATATACCATAGTTTATTCAGCCATTCTCCAATTGATGGGAATCAATTCAGTTTCCAGTTTCTAGCCATTTCAAAAAGGGCTGCCACAAACATTTTTGTACATGTGGGACCCTTTCCCTTCTTTAAAATCTCTTTAAGATATAGGCCCAGTAGAAACACTGCTGGGTCAAAGGGTTTGCACAGCTTGATAACTCTTTGAGCATAGTTCCAAATTGCTCTCCAGAATGGTTGGATCCATTCACAGTTCAACCAACAATGTATCAGTGTCCCAGTTTTCCCACATTCCCTCCAACATTCGTCATTATCTTTTCCTGTCATTTTAGCCAATCTGACAGGTGTGTAGTGGTATCTCAGAGTTGTCTTAATTTGCCTTTTCATATGACTAGAAATAGTTTTAATTTCAGCATCTGAAAATTGTTGTTCATATCCTTTGACCATTTATCGATTGGAGAATGGCTTGAATTCTTATAAATATGAGTCAATTTTCTATATATTTTAGAAATGAGGCCTTTATCAGAAAACTTAAATGTAAAGATGATTTCCCAATTTATTGCTTCCCTCTTAATCTTGTCTGCATTAGTTTTGCTTGTACAAAAACTTTTTAACTTAATATAATCAAAATTATCTATCTGGTGTTCAATTAAGAGTTCCAGTTCTTCTTTGGACACACATTCTTCCTTCTCCACAGGTCTGACAGGTAAACTATCCTATGTTCCTCTAATTTGCTTATAATATCACTCTTCATGTCTAAAACCTGAACCCATTTAGATCTTATCTTGGTATGTGATGTTAGGTGTGGATCAAGCCCTAATTTCTTCCATATTAGTTTCCAATTTTCCCAGCAATTTTTGTCAAATAGTGAGTTCTTATCCCCAAAGCTGGGGTCTTTGGGTTTGTCAAACACTAAATTGCTATAGATATTGCCTAATTTGTCCTGTGATCCTATCCTATTACACTGATCGATTACTCTATTTCTTAGCCACATCAAATGGTTTTGATGACTGCTGCTTTATAATATAGTTTTAGATCTGGCGCAGCTAGGCCACCTTCAACAGCATTTTTTCCCCTTAGTTTCCTTGAAATTCTTGACCTTTCGTTCTTCCAGATAAACTTTGCTACTATTTTTTTTATAGATCTGCAAAATAATTTCTTGGGGGTTTGATTGGTATGGCACTAAATAAGTAAATTAATTTGGGTAGCATTGTCATTTTTATTATATTTGCTTGGCCGACCCGTAAGCCCTTGATATTTTTCCAACTGATTAGGTCTGACTATTTGTGTGGTACATGTTTTGTAGTTTAGTTCATATAGTTCCTGATTTTCCCTTGGCAGATAGAGTCCCAAATATTTTATACTATTGACAATTATTTTGAATTGAATTTCTTTTTGTATCTCTTGATGCTGAACTTTGTTGGTAATACATAAAAATGTTGGTGATTTATGTGGATTTATTTTGTATCCTGCAACTTTGTTAAAGTTGTGAATTGTTTCTAGTAGTTTTTTAGTTTAGTCTTTAGGGTTCTCTAAGTATAACATCATGTCATCCTCAAAGAGTGATAATTTGGTTTCCTCATGACCTAGGCTAATTCCTTTAATCTCTTTTTCTTCTCTTATTGCCAAAGTTAACATTTGTAATACGATATTGAATAGTAATGATGACAGTAGACAGCCTTGTTTCACTCCTGATCTTATTGGAAATGGTTCTATTTTATCCCCAATACATATAATGCTTACTGATGGTTTTTAATAGATGCTAGTGATCATTTTAAGGAAAAGCCCACTTATTCCTATAATCTCGAGTGTTTTTAATAGGAATGTGTGTTGGATTTTATTAAATGCTTTTTCTGCATCTATTGAGATAAACATGATTTTTGTTAGTTAGGTTATTAATATAATTGATTATGCTGATAGTTTTCCTAATATTGAACCAGCCCTGCATTCCTGGTATAAATCCTACTTGGTCAGAGTGTATTATCCTGGGGATGACTTTCTGTAATCTCACTGCTAATATCTTATTTAAAATTTTTGTTTCAATATTCATTATGAAAATTGGTCTATAATCTTTCTCTGTTTTCACCCTACCTGATTTAGTTATCATTACCATATCTGTATCATAAAAGGAATTTGGTAGTATACCTTCTTTCCCTAATTTTTCAAATAGTTTATATAGTATTGGAATTAATTGTTCTTTGAATGTTTGGTAGAATTCACATGTAAATCCATCTGGCCCTTGAGATTTTTTCTTAGGGAGTTGATTAATAGCTTGTTCTATTTTTTCCCTAAAATGGGGCTATTTAAATAATTTATTTCCTCTTCTGTTAACCTGAGCAATCTATATTTTTGTAGATATTCCTCCATTTCATTTAGGTTATCAAATTTATTGGCATAAGTTGGGCAAAGTAACTCCTAATTATTGCTCTAATTTCCTCTTCATTGGTGGAAAGTTCTCCCTTTTCATTTTTGAGACTAATAATTTGGTTTTCCTCTTTGCTTTTTCTAGTTAAATTAACTAGACTTACCTATTTTGTTGGTTTTTTTCATAAAACCAACTCTTAGTTTTATATATTAATTCAATAGTTTTCTTATTTTCAATTTTATTAATCTCCCCTTTTATTTTCAGAGTTTCCAATTTGGGATTTAATTGAGGGTCTTTAATTTGTTCCTTTTCTAGCTTTTTTAATTGTAATCCCAATTCATTGATCTCCTCTTTCTCTATTTTATGCAAGTAAGTATTTAGAGATATAAAATTACCCCTTACAACCACTTTGGCTGTATCCCACAAATTTTGGTATGTTGTCTCATTATTGTCATTATCCTGGATGAAATTATTGATTGTGTCTATGATTTGCTGTTTCATCCATTCATTTTCTCCTGGCCTTATATTGCACATGATTTTTATTGCATCATGATCTGAAAAAATGCATTTACTATTTCTGCCTTTCTGCATTTGATTTTGAGGTTTTTATGCCCTAACATGGTCAATTTTTGTATAAGTTCCATGAACTGCTGAGAAAAAAAGTGAACTCTCTTCTGTCTCCATTCAGTTTTCTCCAAAGATCTATCATATCTAACTTTTCTAACATTTTGTTTACCTCCCTAACTTCTTTCTTATTTATTTTGTGGTTTGATTTATGTAATTTTGAGAGAGCAAGGTTGAGATCCCCCACTAGTATAGTTTTGCTGTCTATTCCTTCTTCCATCTCTCTTAACTTCTCCTCTAGGAATTTGGATGGTATACCACTTGGTACATATTTATTTAGTATTGATATTGCTTCATTATCTGTGGTACCCTTTAGTAAAATATAGTTTCCTTCCTTATCTCTTTTAATTAGATTTATCTTTGCTTTTACTTGATCTGAGATCAGGATTGCTGCCCCTGCTTTTTTTTGTTCCTGAAGCATAATAGATTCTGCTCCAGCCCTTTACCTTCAGTCTACATGTATCTCTATGCTTTAGATGTGTTTCTTGTAAACAACATATTGTTGGATTCTGGTTTTTAATCCAGTCTGCTATCCACTTCCGTTTTATGGGAGAGTTCATCCCATTCACATTCATAGTTAAAATAACTAATTCTGTATTTCCTGCCATCTTATTTACCCAAAGTTATGTTTTTCTCTTTCCTTTCCCCTTTCTCCCTTCCCCCCTCCCCAGTATTTTGCTTTTGATGACCACCTCCATCAAATAGTCCTTCTCCCTTTAGAGCCCCTCCCCCCCTTTTTTTACACCTTTTCCCTAATTCTTCTATTTTCCCTTCTATTAGTCTATCTTTTCCTCCTTTCACTCCCACTTCCCTATAAGGAGGGAAAAGTTTCTCTGTAAAACCAAATGTGTCTGATATTCTCTTTTAGAGCCCAATCTTATGAGAGTAAGATTCACACAATGCTCATCCTCCTGTCTTCTTTCCCTATATTATATTAGGTTTTCTTTGCTTCTTCATGAGATTTTACCTTACATTTACCTTCTTTTTTATCTTATTTTACCTCCTTTTCCCTCTTTTTCCAGTATGATTTCTTTTCCACCTCTAGTTTCTTTTTCATATTATCAAAGTAAAATCAAATTATACCCCCATTCTCTAAGTATATCCATAATACAAATATAGTTCCCAAGAGTTCTTTCCTTTTTACCTTTTTATTCTTCTCTTGAGTCCTCTGTTTGGAGGTCAAAATTTTTGTTCAGATTTGGTCTTTTCATTAGAAATAGGTGAAATTCACCTATATCATTAAATGTCCATCTTCTTCTCTGGAAGATAATGTTCATTCTAGCTGGATAGCTTATTTTTGGCTGTAATCCAAGTTCCTTTGCCTTTGAAAATAACTGATTCCAGGCCCTTTTATTTTTTAAGGTGGAAGCTGACAGATTCTGGGTGATTCTAATTATAGTTCCTTGGTATTTGAATTTTTTTTTCTAGCTGCTTGCAATATCTTTTCCTTGGTGCAATAGTTTTGAAATTCCTTGGGGATTTAATTTTGGGGTTTCTTTCAGGAGGTGATCGGTGAATTCTTTTGATGGTTACTTTACCTTCTGATTCTAAGACATCAGGGCAGTTTTCTTTCAAGATTTCCTGTAAGATAGTGTCTAGGTTCTTTTTTCATCATGGCTTTCAGGAAGTCCAATAATCCTTAGATTGTCTCTCCTAGATTTATTTTCCAGGTGAGTTGTTTTTCCTAGGAGATATTTCATATTTTCTTCTATTTATTCATTTTTTTTGTTTTTGTTTGACTGATTCTTGAAGTCTTATTTATTCATTCACTTCCATTTGTTCAATTCTAATTTTTAGTGTGTTATTTTCTTCAGTTACCTTTTTAAGTTCCTTTTGTAATTGGCCAATTGAATTTTTTTGTTTATTGTAAACTTTTTCCATTTCACCAATTTTGTTTTTCAGTGAATTGGTGTCTTTTTCCATTTCACCAATTTTGTTTTTCAGTGAATTGGTGTCTTTTTTCATATTTCTTTTGTAGAGCATTAGATGCTTTTTCCATTCCTTCTTGCAATGATATCAATTCATTTCCCCATTTTTCTTCTAACTCTCTTTTGAGATTCTTTATGCAACCTTCCAGGAAAGTCTTGTGAAATGGGGACCAGCTCATGTCTCCCTTTTTGGCTTCCTCTGGAGTTGCTTTACCTTTATGAACCTCAGGATCTGAGGTCTGTTCTTCTCTCTATATATAAAAGCTATTTATAGTGAGAGTTCTTTTTTATTATTATTCATTTTTTAAAGCTTGAGATCTGTTTAAAGCAGAGGAGTGACAGCTGCTTTAATTTGCTCTGGGGCAGTTCGGCTGATTAACTTCAGGTGCTGGGCAATGGAGCCAGGTCCAGTGTTCTCAGTGGTTTACAATCTACCTTTTACAAAAGGCAGATCTGCCAAAGCACCTGCTTGCAGTCAGGGCAGAGTGGCCCAATAGGCTCACAGAAACTTCCCAGATACTTAGAAACTACCATGCTCTGAGTCCAGGCCCAGTTTCCTGCCCTGTCTGTGCTGCCATTTGAGCTTGGCAAAGTGTCCCCCTGCCCGACTGAAACAGATCTGTTCTGAAGCTCCTCCAAGGTAACTACTTCTGGGAATGTATTATACTCCAAATATTTGAGATTGCCTGTTGTTGGTTTGAGAGAAGATCAGAGGAGGTCACAGAAAGTCATGTCTGCACTCCATCATCTTGGCTCCGCTCCTCAGGAAACCAAATTATCACTCTTTGCAGATGATATGATGGTATACTTAAAGAATACTAGAGAATCAACTAAAAAACCACTAGAAACAATTTACAAATTTAGCAAAGTTGCAGGATTCAAAATAGATCCACATAAATCATCAGCATTTCTATTTGTTACCAACAAAGTCCAACAGCAAGAGATACAAAGAGAAATTCCATTTAAAATAATTATAGATAATATAAAATATTGGAAATCTACCCTCCAAGACAAAGTCAGGAACTATATGAACACAATTACAAAATACTTTCCACAAAAATAGTCAGATCTCATAAATTATAAGAATATTAAGTGCTCATGGATAGGCCAAGCTAACATAATAAAAATGACAATTCTGCCTAAATTAATTTACTTATTAAATGCCATGCCAATCAAATTCCCAAGAAATTATTTTACAGAACTAGAAGAAATAATAACAAAGTTCAACTGGAAGAACAAAATTTCAAGGGAATTAATAAAAAAAATGCAAATGAAGATGGTCTAACTGTTCCAGACTTAAAACTATAATATAAAGCAGCAATCATCAGAATTATTTGGTAATGGCTAAGAAATAGAGTAGTAGATCAATGGAATAGGTTAGGTTCACAAGACACAATAGTCAATGATTATAGTAATTTAGGGTTTGATAAACCCAATAAACAACTACATGTGCAAAAATGTTTGTAGCAGCCCTTTTTGTAATAGCAAAGAACTGGAAACTTGAGTGGATGCCCATCAAATGGAGAATGGTTGAATAAGTTATAGTATATGAATATTATAGAATATTATTGTTCTATAAGAAATGATCAGCAGGATCATTTCAGAGAGGCCTGGAGAGACTTACAAGAGTGATGCTAAGTAAAGTAAGTAGAACCAAGAGAAGATTGTACACAGTAACAAGAAGATTATATGATGATCAATTCTGATGGACTTGGCTCTTTTCAACAGCAAGGTGATTCAGGCCAATTCCAATGGTCATTTGATGAAGAGAGCCATCTGCACCCAAAGAGAGAACTATGGGGACTGAGTGTGGATCACAATATAGTATTTTCTCCTTTTTTGTTATTGTTTGTTTGCTTTTGTTTTCTTTCTCACTTTATTTTCTTTTGTGATCTGATTTTTCTTGTGCAACATAATTGGGGAAATATGTATAGAAGAAATGTGCATGTTTAACATATATTGGATTACTTGCCATCTAGGGGAGGGAGTGGAGGAAAGGGAGAGAGGAAAAAAAATGGAACCCAAAGCTTCGCAAGGGTGAATGTTGAAATCTATGCATATATTTTGAAAATAAAAAGCTTAAAATGCTTATTGAATTGATTATCCAAATTAAATATGACACTTGCAGTATATGAGCAGCTAGATGGCACGGTAGATAGAATACAAGACCTGAAATCAGGAAGATTTGTCTTCCTGAATTCAAATCCAACCTCAGACATTACCATCTATGTGATCCTGGACACTTAATCCTATTTGCCCTCATTTAGAGAAAGAAATGGCAAATCATTCCAGTATTTTTGTCAAGAAGACTCCATATGAGATCGTGAAGAGTTGGACATGACTGAAACAATTGAATAACACGTACCAGACACTTTTTTTATGAGCTAGGTACACAAAGAGAGGCAAAAGACAGTTTCCGCCCTTTGGGAGCTTACAATCTAAAAGGGAAGACAAGATGAAAAGAGACCCAAAATATGCTATATACAAGAAAAATAGAAAACAATTAATAGATGAAAGGCAATAGAATTAAGAGTTGTTGGATTTAATTGCTTCCTAATTTTTAATACAGTAGCAAACTATATTTGTTACTCTAAATTTGACATTGGAAGTTCTCATTTTCAAACTGGCTTAGGAGCGCAATCCATAAGGGATAATTACATTCATCCAAAATACCTTTCCACTGATATCAATTTTAGTGAAATCTAGGGTTAATCAGTTCATGAACTACATGTGGATAAAGATAAAGTATCTCTTCTGGAACTGCTTGCCAAGAGGTGACCTTGGAGGCCTATACTCCTTGGATTGTCGTTCACAATCAGCTAACCATTTTAATTAGCTTCATCAAAGCTTTCCAATAAGATGGGATGGTAAGAACAATTAGCATAAAATACTCCCACCAAAAGCCTAGAGCTCACTTTTAATTATATAAGGTCCATAGGAAGAGTGGGCTAAAACTTAGGGGTCACATATTTCCATGCAACTTTGGGACCTTTCACTACTTCTCGGGTTTGGTATATTGTTTGGAATAATTACTTAATTCAAAACCTTATCCTGAGCCCCCACTTATGCCACTTCTTTGACATATCATACAAAAGAGACATTAAGCCAAGAAACAAAAGATAGCAAAACAGAAGAGCAAGGTAAACAACAAGAATTGAATCAGGCAGCAAATGTTCTCTGCATACATACAAAAAAATAGATGTCATTTCCCATTACTCCATGGAAGTGACATTAATATTCCCCCTTATTCCTCCTGCTTCCCTTACCATGAAGAAGGATTTCAATAATTCAGCCTCAATTGAAGCATGGTAAAGCTGACAGTCTAATGCTGTCTGACTGTTTAGATTTCTTTCCTTCCAGTTTAGGGAGTTCAACCATAGTAGTGGCATCTGGAATCAACATGGCACAACCAAGCCACCACTCTATGCAGCTCTTCCTATGTTTTCCCCTGCTCTCTACATCCCCTAGCAGCTCCTCCTGTTCCCTGTTGCCCATGGTTCTCATGGCAGAACTGGGGATCTCTTCTCTCTATTGACATGGCTTCTCTCAAACAAGTTTGAATTGAGGGTAGGGGCCATCTCTGCCTATGTTACATAATATTAGATCGTTCTATGAGCTCTGTATTTATATCTCACCACCCTTCCAGATGATCAACTCTTTGAAATCATCCATAGCACAGTGGAGAGAGCACAGGGTTCTCAGTCCCAGGATTTGGTTCTAACTCTGCCATTGGGACAACTTTGAGCAAGCCACCTGACTTCTCTGAGCCTCTGTTTCCTCTTCTGTAAAATGGGGATGAATGGAAGGGAGTGCTGAAATCCCTTTAGATCTTGAGCTTATGAATTAGAAGGAGCAGGGACTCTTATCAATCCACAATTCTTCCTCCTCATCAAACTGTGTTCTGTACATAATAACATCTGATGAATGAATGAGTTCATGCATGCATACAGCCTGTGTTTTATTGGTACAAAGGTGAGAGGATTAGAAAGATGAGCTGAGAATTACAAATGGGCAAATCCACTGTGTTTAGACTAGTGTGGTGCCTGATTTCTTACAGCTCTACCTTGTTAGCATAGTTCATTTAAGAGTCTTTTAACTGGATCGCTCTTGAATGACATCATAGCTGGTGCCATGGCAACATCCAGCTTTGCTTTTGGGCAAATTGAAATCCCCTCCATCCTTCTTCCTCCCTCTCCTCCATCCATCCCCAGTAGCTAAAAGGTCAAAGAGACAGACAGGAAGGAAATGTTCAGAAAGGAGGAGAGAGTTGTCTTGAATTTGTGGTCAAGAAACAGCCAGGTGAGGCTGCTGCTCTTACTGTGGGTAATGATGGGGATATTTATCCTCATCTGCTGAGTTCATGTCTTCTCTCCCCTGTCCATCATCCCAAAATAATTCCCTTGGAGCATGAAATAAAATAGGTAAAGGTCACTTTCAATACGCATAAATGGTCTCATGGCTATATACATGAAGGTATTTTGGAATCCAGTCTCGTCGACCCCAGATTCTGGGAAGATGGGGGGTGGGAACAAAGAGAGATCAGTTTCTTCTCTTATGTAAATTTATGCAGTATATCTGTTTGCCCTAGATAAGACCTCAGAAATAATTTACTTCAGGGATAGTGTAAAGAACTCTGGCTAGAAGCTAAAGGATCTGGGTTTGAATTCTGTTTAACCAGTGATCCAGTTAATCTCTCTGGACCTCAGGTTCCTCATGTGTAAACTAATGGTCCAGATGACCTCTGAAGTCCCTTGTAGTAGTAGATCCAAGGCTAGAGAGGGTGACTTGCCTCCTGTCACACATAGCAAGGTCATAGCAGTTCAAGACTCCATTCTCCTAGATCCTAAACCCAGTTTGCCTGGGTGCCCTTAAGAAATTAGAAAGAGAAGTCTACTTTTATGCAAATGCAGCAAGAGTTGCCTTCTGGGATTCAGGTGTGGGAAGTGATTTCTCTTATGCAAATGCAGGCAGGTGTCTTTTCTTATGCAAATGTAGGCAGGTTTTCCCTTATGCAAATGTTGGGAAGAGCCTTTGATAATCACCTCTTTGACTTTCCTCACGTAGATAATAATAGTAATAATAGCTGACATTTATATTGCGATTTAAAGTTGGCAAAGCACTGTATACATTATCTCATTTGATCTTGGCAGCAACCATCTGATGGAAGTGCTATTAATATCCCCATCTTACACATAAGGAGACTTTAGGGTTCAGAGTCAGAAAGCAATTTGTCCAGGGTCACACAGCTAAAGGATGTCTGGGTAAGAATTTGAATCCAAGACTCTTGTCAGCATACTACTAAAAGCAAATATTGGAAGTGTGCAAATGTGGTGCTGCAAAAGCAAAAGACTCATCTCCAATCCAACTAACTAATCATTTAGCAAGCCTTTATTAAAGTCCAACTAAGTTCAAGAGCTAAAGACTCGGTGCCCTTAGGGGGGCAGAGATTTGGCTTCAGAGCTCAGACAGACCTCAGCTGGAATCCCTCTTCTGCCAAGTACAGACTGGATGAATCACTTAGACCCTCAGTACCCCATGTTGTTCTCAGCCTATAAACTGCAGACAGAGGAGGTACTGATCTGCATTTTAAAAATGGATTTTTTCCACCTTATACAAATGAAATCATAGGTATGGCTTTTAAAAATATGCTAGGCAGCATACTGCAGCATGAAAACAGGCTCCTTCAAAACCTTTCTATTCTGAAAATGTAAACTGAATTAAATGCATCAAAATTCTAAGAGAAAGAGCACTAGTGATAGTGATAGTGGTGATTATGACAGAGTATTTTTATATAGTGTTTTGAGGTTTGTAAAGCATTTATAGATATTATTTCATTTTATCTTTACAACAATATTGGAAAGTAGATACTATTTGTACCCATTTTACAGATGAAGCTACTGAGGCAAATAGAGATTAAATGACTTCTCTGGAGTCAGATTTGAGGCTGAACTTGAATTCGAATTCCAGTGCTCTGTCTACTATATCACTTTGCTGTTCTTTTATTGGAACTCACCGCTTTAAATGTATTATAAAATCATCATTGCTCAAATTTGAAGCAATAAAGTCATGAAATACCACAAATTGCAACATCTTCAGGAATTCTAGTAGATTTTTAGACCAAATATCTTTTTCTTTGAGGCTTTTTGGAGTTAATTCTTTTCTTTGGCTTTATTTTTTGGGCATCTATGCCTCCACTATATCCCCTTGTTATTAGCATATTGTTAGTTTACTTACTATCCTTGACTTAGTCCCTGAATTGGAACTTTGTGTTACAACCAAAATTTGCACACTTATTAAGGAAATTTGTGTTAGTTCGAGACTTGACTCTGTTTCTAGGGGGATTGAAAAGTGTATTCTTCAAGATTTCAGAAGAGGTTTAGGTCAGAGAGGAATAAAATTTTGAAGTCTTATCTAAGTTTGCTCACTTTCCTCTTGATACATTTTGCAGTTTTCCAACTCCAGTTTGGATCTGAGCAATAGCAATTTTCCCATGGTCATTCCTCCATTAAACATCTGCTCACTCAGCTCCTGTCAGTCAGCAGGAAGGCTTTGCAGGTTCAGGAAAATGGAAACACTTATTCCTAGTTCAATTTCCCACAATCAGTTTTCAGTCATTAATATAAATACTAGGAGCTGAGAATGAAAAGGCAAAAATGAAATGTTCCTTTGTAGGCTTCAAGGACTCAACTTTTTATTTAGACAAATATAAGATATTTCTTGGGTATATTATGAAATGAAAATGCAATATGCTAAAAAAGCATACTTGGGATTGGTGTTCTGTTATGTCGGGTTCTTCATGATCTCATGGAACATAGCATATGAATACTGTCTATGGGATTTCCTTAGCTAAGATATTGGACTGGTTTGTCATTTTAGGTAAACAGAAGTGTCTGATAACAGATTTGAACTCCGGTCTTTTTCCACACCCAACACTCTATTCATTGAGCCATATACCTGCCTCCAACAAGATCTCCACTATTTAATAAATACTTACTATGTGTGTCATTGGGGATACAACAAAGCAAGACAAAAATCAGTCCTTATTCATAAGGAGCTCATGGTATGATGATGGAGCCAACTTACAAATAATTATGTACTAACAAGATACGTACAGGATAAATTGGAAAGAATATTAGAGAAAAAACATTAAAGGGAACCAGGAAAGCTAGGATTTGGGCTGGGACCTGGAGGAAGTCAGGGGAGCCAGGAAACAGAATCTCCAGGCATGGGAAAATGGGAAAAACTGTAATTTAATGGGGCAGGATGTTACATGATCAGAAAATTAATGGAATCAAAAGACAGTGGCTTGTGCGGCTCAGTGGAGGATGGGCTGAAGTGGAGAGTGATTTGAGGTAAGGAGACTGACAATAGCCTATTGCAATAAGTGAGGTGATAATGATGTATACTGGGGTAGAGGTGATTCCAGAGGAGAGAAAAGAGCTGAGAGAAGTTTATGAAGGTAGAAACAAAGAGATTTGATGATAACTGATACGACATGGAGGGTGAGAGATAGTGAGGATTATTATTGACATTACATTTCTGGCACATCATTGTTGTTTATATGGACTTTAGTGGGCTAGTCTGGGAACCAAGAAGATGAAGAATATTTAGGCTATTCTCTCCCTCTCTCTCTCTCTCTCTCTCTCTCTCTCTCTCTCTCTCTCTCTCTCTGTGTGTGTGTGTGTGTGTGTGTGTGTGTGTATAAATACATATATATATAATATCTGGGTATGTATACACACACACACACACACACACACACATATATATATATATTTAAAAGATGGACAGTCTTGGACTGATAAACTAAATGGATGATGAGTGGGGCCCAAAATTGAACAAGAGGATGAGGAGGGTGAACTGGCTTGCTTTTGAAGAATTGCAAAATTCTTTTAAAGAACCCAAGTTTTTCCTTGAAAAGAAGAGCCATTTTTTTTTAATCCCAATACCTTACTCATGTTCTTGTCTAGCTGTGCTTTGTGCAAGACTCCAATCTCTGAAGAATTAATTCCTATCTAGTTAATTACCTTTTCCAATTCTCATGGACATTAATCTCATGATCATCTGGCACACTTCCTTATTTCTCAGAGTTAACCCTTTAATCCAAGATTTCTAAATTTTCTTGTGTTTGTAAACCCCTGTGGTGAATTCTATGGATCTATTTTCAGAATAATGTTTTTAAATCCATAAAATAAAATTTAAAGGATTATACAGGAAACCAGTTATACTGAAGTAAAGATGATATCTCCCCCCAACAACCTGAAATCAATCCAAGATTAAGAACCACTGCTTTAGTCTTTTTAGATCTTCAAAAAATTAAATTCTGGTCTCACACTCCCCTCCTCTGATTTCTCTGGCTATCTCATTAATCCCTTATAATTATCTTGAAAGTTCAGCCCTGGGTCTCAATGTCCCTTTCCTTGATCTCAGGAGCTGTGGACCCTTGTACTAAGATTTTGATGTCTTGGGGAATTATATGTATTCTCAAAACTGACCAATAATTAAAAATGAAGATCATGCAGATGATAGAGAAGCTTGTTTGTGGGCGGAATCAGGCTGCCATACAGAGCAAGAACTGGAGTAAAGGATACCATTAATATAAAAACATATGAGGGAAAGAGATGATGGACTGGTCACATGGTAAGAGTGATGATTGCCAATGAACAGCCCATGGGCTCTATGATTGTTGTCTTGATAAAAAGAGAAATAAAAGAAGGTCTCCAGCATATTGGGTACCACCTCCCTTCTTCCCATCTCTAGATGGAGAAGAGTTATACAAGATGAAGAGGGAGGAATAAGTCACCATTTGATCACTGTAAAAGAAGGTCTTTGAGGTACTGTTACTCCATTTCCTTGATGAGCAAATTGAGACTCAGAGAGAAGTAACTTCTTTCATCACACAACCAATAAGTGTCAGAGGCAGGGTCTCCCCTAACACAACTCTAGCATTCTTTTCACCATTCTAGATCCCTGAAGATACAATTTTGGCTCTTGGGGAACATATGTAATAGCAATCCCTTGCCCCCTTCACTCTATCCCACTGAAAGTCAAAAGTGCCAACCTTTCTTGGCTATGCAGAGGAACAATTGAATCAGAAACTCAGACCCAAGGGAGAACTCTATCCTCTTGGCAACATCTGTCCCTATTATCCAGGCATGAGCTAATGCTTACCCATCCAATCTTTGAAAGGCCCAGGATGTGGTGAACAGGGAGGATGAGTGCCATGGCAACAAGCCTTTCTCAGAAGTCATACAATCTGACATTTCTGCTGACGCCTGGATGATGGCCTTTCATAGGCTTTGGGGACTTAACTCAGAGTCCAATCTCAGAAAGGCAAAAGTGTAGTCATGCTCAGTTTTCCCAGACCACCATGGGAGGCTCTTCCTTCTGATCAATGGCTTCCCTTAAGTCTGTGATACTCATAGACCTCTTGCTCCATGGACAGACCACCCACAGCCATCACAGCATGGGAGGAACTAAGCACAACTACAGGATTGGAAGACTCAGATTTGTTTCATTCTTTCCACTAATGAAGCCACCACTCTAGTTCAGGCCCCCATTACCTCTGGTCTGAACTATTGCAATAGCTGCTTAATTGGTCTCTCTGCCACTAGTCTCTCACTTCTCTAATTTAACCTCTTCACAGCCACCAAACTGTTATTCCTAAAATACATGTCTGATCATGTAACTTCCCCTTCTCCCCAAAAATGATTTGGTGTCTCTCTAACTTTAAGATAAAATTTTGTCAGAGGAACTGAGTTCAAATCCTGCTTCTGATACCACTCTGCTCTCTGTCTGGGCCCCAGTTCCTCATCTGTAAAATGATGGATTAGACTAGATGACCCCTATGAGACCCCTTGTAAATCTCGATCTGTGATTCCTCAACCCAGCTTTCTAGACTGTTTGCACATTATCCTTCCTCCCTTTTTTGGTTCCTGCCAAACTTCCTTATTTGATGTTTTCTGTATTCAGTTATATTCCATCTCCCACTGCCATGCTCTTGCAAAGGCTGTGCACCACACCTGGTAGGCTCTCCCTTTTGGAATCCTGAGCTCAGCCTCACAAAAATAACTTTCCTAAACGATTAGTTGCTATTTACCATTCTCTTCAATTACTTTGTATTTACTTATCTTGTCTTAGGGATACATTATGTCCTTTAGCAGAACTTTAAGTACCTTGAAGGCTAGATTATTTTTTCTTGTGTTCTTATATCTCTGGCAGCATCCACAGCCACAGTGAATTGGGAACATGGTGTGTGTGGCAAGGCACTCTGAACTTAGAGGCTACTCCATAAATCAGGGGTCTATACTTCTTTTCAAAGAAAAGCCAAAGCCTGGTTTTGAGATGTGTCTAGGCACATAGTAGAAGTCTGATAAACACTTGTTGATGGATTGAGAATCAGGAGCCTGGGGAGGATGGTGTCAACTCTAGTAAACTAGAGGAGAAGGGAAACCCTTTACACTGGGGTACTGAACATAGGATGTAGTAGTGGAAGATTATAGATGGTCAACTCTAGACCCATCATCTTATAGATGAGGAAACTGAGACCTGGAGATGGGAAGGCACTTCAGAGCAGATAGTCAATTACTCTCAGGTCCTGTATTTACAATCTGGATCCCATAAGAGCAAAATCATAAGGTAGAAATTCAGGTTCTGGATTTCAAACAACCAGGTTATCAGGTGGGATAGAGTCAGACAAAGGACAGCTTTTGTTTTCAGTCAAGGCAGCAGTCATTTTGTTCAGCACTTATAGCAATGAGAATACAAAAGCAAAAACTAAAGCCAGTCCCTGCTCTCAATAAGCTTATACTCTATTGGGCAGGGGAGATCCAGCATATGCTCAAGTCAATAAATGCATGATAATTCAAGGTGAGAGAATGCTAATAACTAGAGGGATGAGGAAATAGCCCACAGAAAGTAGCACCTGGGTGAGCCTTGAAGGAAACTGAGGATGCTTAAGATAGATGTATAGGACATACTATCTGCAGCCATCCATGGGTCACAACATTCTGGAGGGGAGCCTAAGCCAGATTAAATGTAGTTGGGATGTTTAACATATTGGTCTACTTGCCATCTAGGGAAGGATGGGGAAATTGGAACACAGGGTTTTGCAAGGGCTAATGTTGAAGAATTGTCCACACATATATTTTGAAAAATAAGAAGCTTTAATAAAAAATGTAATTGAGAAATGTTTAATAAAATAAATGAAAAAAACAGTAAAATACAGACAATATTACATTTTAAAACTAAGTCAATATGCAGCCTGCAGAATCTTTATGTATAGTTTAGAAGCTCTCTTTTCTGCTTGGCGTTGACATCATTGACAAGAAGTAGCTAGATGGTACATTCAATAGAGCACTGGGTTTGGAGTAAAAAAGATGTGAGTTCAAATCATACCTCAGGCACTTAATTTGTTTGCTGTTCGATCCTTGGACAATCAATTAAGCTGTATATTTTGATTTTTTCCTCTGTAAAAGAAAAATAATATTAGCACCAACCTCCCAGCAGTTATGAGGATCTAATTTATGTAAAAGTGCTTTGACAACTTTAAAGCACCTTATAAATATAAGCAATTAGAGATGAGAAAAGAGTACATTCCAGGCATGAGAGACAGTTTTTACAAATGCTTGGAGTGGGAACATAAGTCATTTTGGCCAAAACATTGAATACGTGAGGGAGAAAAATATGAACTTGGTCTGTAAGGAAAAAAAAAAACTGGAGCCAAATTATAAAGATCTTTAAATGTCAGATTGTAGAGTTTGCATTTTATTTTAGAGGCAATAGGGAGCCAATGAAAATTCTTGAGCAGGAAAGAGATACGGTCAGATTTGTTTTATAAGACTTTGCTATGTGGAGAATAAGTTGGAGATAATAGATACTAGAATCAGGGAAACCAATTGGAAGGAGGCTTTTTGAGTAGCATAAGCAATAGGTGATGGATAAAGGCCTAAATTAAGATGGTGACCATGAAGGAAGAGGAGGAACAAATGCAAAAAAAAAAACTATTGTGGAATGATGAGCAGCAAAATTTGGCAATGGATTGGAAGGAAGGAAGAAGGGAGAGGCAAAAGCTGAGAACAACTCCAAGGTAGCCAGCCTTACAGACTAGAAGGACAGTGATGCCTTATAAAATTGGGAAAATTTGGAGGAGGAGGGATAGATTTAGACAGGGGGAAAATAATTTTATTTGGGAGAGCCTGAGTTTAAGATGCCTAAAGAATATCCAAGTGGTATTAATTTTCCTGGACTGTATTCTATTTCTTCTTGCCAAGCTCACTTGAGATCAGTCCCCAGTCTCCTCAGCACAGTGGAGTGAATTGAAACTCTTCTCAGACTGACACATAAGTCCTTACCACTGGTCCAGAGGATCAAGCATGGGGATTTTATCCGCTCTGGGCATAGTAGGGAAAGAGGAGGCCTTGAATTGTTCTATTCAGGGCAGAGACATACTGAACAATGGACAGGCATTGTCAGCTTGCCTTCCTGATGGATGGGGCCTGAGCTTCCAGGAGAAGAGAGACACCTGTACTTAGGTTTCTCCATTTCTGAACAAGTTAAATTATGGAAGTTTGCTCTGTGACTTTGCCCAAATCACTTCCCATCTGGGTACTTCCAGTTCTCTTGTCTTTTAAATAATAGGGGCTTGACTGGATGATTTCCAAGGCCCCTGTCAGCTCTAACATTCCCTGTTCTAAGTTTACTCTCAGTCCTAATATTCTCTGTTCTAAGGTTCTTCCCAGCTCTGACATTTTATTTTCTAAAGTCCCTCCTTCCCAGTTCTGTCATCCTGTGTTCTAAAGGCTGTGACATTCTGTGTTCTAAGGACCCTCCCAGCTCTGGCATCTGGGTTCTAAGGGGCCTCCCAGCTCCAGCATTCAAATTATGTTATAGTAGACAAGGTACTTTACTAGGAATCAGGAAAAGCCTAGTTTCAAATACTGACATATTATCTGTGTGTTCCTGAGTAAATCACTGACCCTCTCTGTGCCTCAGTTTCCTCACTTGTAAAATGAGAAGGTAAGTTCAATGAGCTCTAAGATCTCTTCCAGATCTAAATCTATAATTCTATGTTCTAAGTTCCCTCCAAGTTCTTAGATTTCAGGTCCCTTCCAGCTCTAACATTCTTCATTGACCCTCTCTGTGCCTCAGTTTCCTCACTTGAAAAATAAGAAGATAAGTTCAATGATCTCTAAGATCTCTTCCAGATCTAAATCTATGATTCTATGTTCTAAGTTCCCTCCCAGTTCTTAGATTTCAGGCCCCTTCCAGGTCTAAAATTCTGTGTTCTAATATCTATTTTAGTGTTGATATGCTGTGTTCTAAGATCTCTTCTATTTCGGACAGTCTGTGTTCTGTGTTCCTTTGAGTTTCACATCACATGTTCTAAGACCTTTTCCATTTCTGAGGTTCTATACTTTAGGGTCCCTCCCAGCTCTGACGTTTAGTGTTCTAATATAACATTCCATATACTAATAAACATTATGTGAGTCTGTTACTCACAGGGAGGAGAGACACAAAAGGAATTACCTTCAAAAGGATTTGAATAGTTACTTTCATCATTCTTTTTTTTTCTTTTTGATGTATCTATTTTTAAAGCTTTGGAGGAGAATCAGGTGCAAAAGTAATGACTCTAGTGCCTGGAACTTTTTTTGTCCCTGGAGCAGCCCCCTCTCTTTCCCTTTTCAAATTATTCCTGAAAAGTCACCTGTTTGGGACACCAGCACCTGCCCCGAGCCCCATCCCTGACCTGGCTGGGCTGAGGGTTCCAAAGGCTGTGTGTGCTCCTGAGTTCAGAAGAGTTCTGAAGCTGGGATGTTGCCCTTGCCTATTGATCTGTATGGAAGGTATGAGATTGGCAGATCTTGTATGAGAAATAAGCAAACTCCTACTCGAAACAGGCTTCTTCTATCTACCTTGGCCCCTGCCAAGGGCCTGCTATTCAAATTAGGTGAGATCATCAGATTTACAACTGGAAAGGACCTTAGAGATGACCTAGTATAACCCTTTCATTTTATAGAGAAGGAAACTAAAAGCAGTGGGATGTCACAGAAAAGGATTTTCAGAGGTCAAAAGACCCCTGGCTTCTGGGGTCAGCTCTGATACTCTGGAACTCATTCTTTCATACATACATGTATGATTATATAGACATGTACGTGCACATATGTGTATAGTATATGTACACAGAGGACAAACAACAATCGCATATGATATGAATAAAGATAAGTAAAAAAGAAGTAATAGAAAAGAGGAATACAAATACATATGTGGGCATATAACTATGCAGCTAAGTGTGCAGTGGATAGAGTGCCAGGCTTGGAGTCAAGAGGACCTGAGTTCAAGCCTCAGACACTTATTAGCTGTCTGATTCTGGGCAAGTCACTTAACCCCGTTTGCCTTAGTTTACTGTAAAATGAGCTGGAAAAGAAAATGGCAAATCACTCCAGTATCTGTGCCAAGAAAGCCCCAAAAGGGGTCACAGTAAGTCAGACACAATTCAAATCATCCAATAACAAAGCATATGTACTATATGTAATGCAGATATACATGCACATGTGTGTAATTTGTGGATTAAAAGCCTCCTTTACCACAACTGGTCTTTTAAGGAATCTCCCCCCCACTCTTCTTCACACACAATTATGTTGTATTCATAGAATTCTCAAGGTCAAAGAAAAATGGCAATCATTCAGTTCAATTCAATACAAATCAATATTTTTTTAAAAATTGCAGAAAGTCTAAATAATTGGTTACTATTTGATTTAACCATTCAATCCAGCAAATATCTGTTAAGATAATGCTATGGACCAAGCACTAGGAATACAGAGCCAAAAATGAAATAAGCCCATTTATAAAAGGGGTGAGAGATCAGTGAGAGAGGGGTGTTGTTGGCAGGTGATCAGAAACATTCCTCCAATCAATTTGATGAGCTAAGCCTTTGAGTGGAAGAGTGGTGGGGCAATGGCATTGAAAAAAAAATCTTGGTTCAGATCCCACAATGTGTCCTGGGCAACTCATTCAACCTCCCTGAACCTCTGTATAAAGAATCAGTGGCCTCCAAGGTTCTTTCCAGCTCTGCATGAGGATGTAGAGCTCCTCTAGAGGCTGGGGCCACAGCCATTGGCACTTTGATAAAAGGACCAAAAAAACCTTCTGATGAAAACCCAAAATAGATCCAATGAATTGATGGGTTTGGAGCCACTCTTTGGCATCTCCCAGGGTTTCCGTGATTAAGGTTGTCTACAAGATGACTTGTTTGTCTGCCCCCAAGAAATCCTTAAAGGGCAGCAGAACTAAGAGCACCCACAGGTCCAAGTGGGTGGGAGGGAGGGAATCCCTTCAAGAAACCACTAATAGGTTTGTGTGATCAATCATGAAACCAGAGAGGATTCCTGTCTGACTTTTAACTTTCTCCCTTTCTAAGCATAGATCAATGACCCAGAGATCAGAGAGTTGATTTCCTAGACCAAGAGATGACAACAGTTGGAGCAATGGTAAAATATCCTGGAGAAGCACAGAAGAACTCCATTTGCCCATTCACCTGGCCCCAGAAGAGATTCCATGGACAACCATTAAATACCTAGTTAAATGAAAAGGATCACTTAGGCAGACACCTCAAAAATCTAGTTTTCTAACAAGAAAAGAAATATTTCTTATACTGGAGCAACCAACAAGATCATTTTGAGAATAATCCCTAGTTCAAAAGTTTGATCTGGTCTCCTATGTAGCATTGCTCTTAGAGAAAAAAAAAATTTCATATTGTCCCTGACACTGGACGTGCAAAAATGGACTAAAGTTAAGACATGAGTAAATAGAGGACTTGTATATTATTCTCTATTACCATGAGTTAGTTGGATAATATAAGGAAAAGGATTGCTTGTTCATCAGCCTCAAAGATTGTTTGCTTTCTGGGAGGAATTCAAGCCAAAGAGAAATAATGCAAGTCTTTGAGGATCTGGACAGGATCTAGGGATGCTCAAATATTGGGTTGTTCACCCAATGGCAATCCAAATTCAGTTCCCTTCTGAGGGAAATGTAATCCATGGGGATGGTGCTCAAAAAGAAGTACTTTAGGACCTTGGCAGAGAAATAGGATTTGCTAGATAGAGAGAATTGTAGTGTTTATGGGTTACCTTTATGGGTTATCTGAGTTTCCTTATGGGTTCCTGTGGTCTTTAGCGTTTTCTGCTTTTGTTGTAGTGTGAAATAAAAGCTGCCCTGTATTTAATACGATTTTTTAAACTTTTTGCTTGTATGGGAACTGGAGACTCTGGTACATTTGTGGAAATCACAGATATATACTATGCATAAGTTACATTTGAGAGCAATGAATTGGACTGATTCTAGATGAGCCAAGAGCTTGGCAAGCCCTGGATCACAGGTCATGCATTCTACTGAGGAGTGTATATAATATATGAGAGTCATCCCCAGTCATCCTGATCTCTAGCTGGCCATTGGACCTAGATGGTTCTGGATGAGAAAGTGAGACTGGTCACCTTGAATGGCCCAATCTTAGTTAAATCCAATTCACTTGTATGCCATGGCATCATCTCCCTGATGTCCTGGTCCTCTTCAAGAACAGAGGACAAACAACAATTGTATATGATATGTATAAAGATAAGTAAAAAAGAATAGGAATTAGGAAGAAGAGTGTGTTAATAAGTTTGGGGACTAGGGAGGCTTCACAGAGGAAGTAATAACTAAACAAAATCATGAAGGAAGATGAAGATTGAGAAGATGAAACCAAATAACATTTCAGGTGTTAAATTCCCCTTCTCCCACCTAGGATAAAGAGAAGAAGCGTATTAATTAGTGAGACTCACCTTCGAAGGTTTTCAGAAGATTTCAATAATACTTCAATAATACTTCAATAAGACTGCCCGCAGTCCTATCATAAATTCACAGATCTGCCCAGATGGATATTTTGATATAGCATGTTTATTGCCAATTACATCATCATTACATTCACCTGCTACTCACACATGACTCTTCTATACTACTTCTACCTACTGCTCCATGCCGCTGTCCAGCTGAGAGTGCTGAGCGTGCTGAGAGAGTGCTGAGAGCTGAGAGAGCGCTGAGAGAGCAAGAGCATCCTTGCTTCTTGCTTATATACAGTTTTTTGACGTCAGTACAATCTCAAATTCCTTAACCTTTTTCCTGGCTTGTGATTGGCTCTTAAACAACCGGATCATATCTCTTCAGGTAAAACCTGTTTTTTCTAGTTCTGCCTTTTCCCGCCTTTCAGCCTTTTTGTTATGCCTGCTTTCTTTAGAAAAGTGTGTATACCAATCACCTATCAATCAGTCATGTAGACATTAGGTATTAACATTCAGGAATGGGGGAATGGCTTATGACAATTTATCTCCTGAACTTTCACTGTTCATTAATGTTTTGCCTTGTTCCATACTCCTTATCATACTAATCTCTAAGGTCCCATTTTTGTCCAAAGGGGCAGTTCTAAGTTATCAATAACCAGCAAGCATTTATCAAGCACCTACTTGTCAAGAACTGTGTACCAAGAACCATACCAAGATGGACAATTTTCCCATTTCATTATAGTTCAACCAACATTTTTAAATGCAACAACTGGACTCTCTGGTCCCTGTCCACCTGATCCTGGTGAGAAAGCAGTAATCTCAGAAGACATTATTTTGTAGTCACTAAAATTTTCTGAAATTTTCTCAAAAATCACCACCAAGTGACTTCTTAATAGTGCCATATGCATTTGGAACTCAGAACAGCTGGACAAGCATGGCAGATTTGTTAAGGAGTTACATGAGGGTCATACTCTGTTAGTTGCCTATCCAAGAAACTGACACATATGGGAGACCCTAATCCAGGGCTCTTTTTCTTCAGTGATGGCTATGTCTGATTTTCTTCTCTCTGCTCAAACTCAATTGTACCATGTCCCCAGAATTCTAAGGAATGATTTAAGAGTATGGGCAGCCATTCATTTGAATTCAAATTAATGCACCAAACATTAAGCACGTGCAGTAACCACAACACTATGCAAGGCTCTGAGAGGGATACAAAATTTAGAACAGTCCAAGTACAAAAGTTCCAACCCTCATCTAGCAGTATGACTCCACAAATGCTCTATAGCCACCCCATTATGTTAATAACTACTTTGTGAAAAAATCCTCAGAATAAAGGTACTTACCTTCCTTATATTTCCCTCCAAAGTTTCTCCCCTTCCTAACTTCTCTATTTCTGTCAGGGAGAGCACCAATTCTATTTACCCAGGTTCACAATCTCAGGATCATCCCTGACTCCCTCATTGCCCATATCTTGTCAGTTGTTCTTTTGGTCACTTTTACCTCCACTACGTCCCTCCAATCAGCCCACTTTTCTCCACTCACACAGTCACCAGTCTAGCTCATCTCTCCCTCACTTCTAATATTCTAACAACTCTCCCTAATTCCAAATTCACAGTCTAAGCTATCCCCCACAGATGTACCAAAATCATCTTCCTAAGACAGATTTAACCATGTCACTACCCTACTTAAAAATCTTCAATGATTTCCTATCATATCTAGGAGGAAGTATAAACTCCTCAGCTTGGCAGTTCAATAGACTCTTCAGATACAGTATTGATTTCATATAAGTTCCCCTCTATGATAGTTATATTTCTTTTTTTTTTAATTTTATTTTATTTGCATAACATATGTGTGGGTAATTCTTCAACAATAACCCTTACATAGCTTTCCATTACAAATTTTCCCCCCCAACTCCCCACCCCTCCCCTAGATGGCAGGATATCCACTACATGTTAATTATGTTAAAATATTGGCAAATCGAATATATGTATACATATTTCCAAACTTATCATTGTTGTGCAATATGATAGTTATATTTCAACCAAACTAGTCTACTTTCCTCCATACTCAGTATTTTATCTCCCACTTCCATGTTTTTGCAGACTCTCTTCCATGCCCAGAATTTGCTACCCATCCTAAAATCCCTACTTCTTTTAATATTCAGTTCAAGTGCCACCTCCTCTGGGAAGCCTTTCCTGATACCGCTCAGTTGTTGATAGTCTTTCCCTCCTGAAAATAGGATCCCCAAATTTTAGAAATAGTAATGAGTTCAACCCCCTCATTTTACATATGAAGAAACTGAGTCCCCGAGAGGCAAAATGACTTTATACTATTTACAGTTTTCATTAACTTATCTGTATCCATGGTACAATTTCCTAACAACATGTAATCTCCTTAAGCTAAAGGGTAGAGGCTTTTTCTTTTTTTTTCTTTTTTTTGGGGGGGTCTTTTTGTTCTAATACCCAGCATGGCCCCTCACACAAAGCTGCTGCTTGAGAGCAGGGTAGTGCTGCAAACAGTATGTCAGACCTGGATTCAACAGGGCTCATCCTACTCAGTTTGTATACTATGTGACTCTGAACAAGTCACTTTTCCCTATTTGCCTCAGTTTCCTCATCTGTCAAAAGAGCTAGAGAAGGAATGGCAAACCACTCTAGTATCTCTGCCAAGAAAACCCCAAATGGGGTCATTAAGACTAGGACAAAACTGAAACAAATGAACAACAAATATATGCGTGTGTGTCAAATCAATGAGTGAAGAAAATAAATCTTCCATTCTTCTGAGGACAGAAATCTCTGTTCTCTGCCCCCTGCTAACCCCCCCTCTAAACAAAACAAATAACAAAACAAATGAATAATAAAACATAACAGGAAAAGGAATCCTCAATAAAATCCCATATAAAGCTTTCAGGTTGCAAAGAGCTTTCCTCAAAATGAGCTTGTGAAGCTAGGTCATGCAAATATTATTTACAGAAGAGAAAGAAGAGGCTTGCTGGACAGGTTAAGTGACTTGCCCAGGATTCCCACAATTACTGAATATATTTTGTGGATCCCAAGCTAATTCTCCCGAACCCTTAGCCACCACTCCAGGACCCTTCTACGTGCCAGTTTCTCTTCAACTGTCTGCCACCCACCAAACTCAAGTCTTAGGTCTTGCTCAAGATTGGGAGAAAGGAAAAAATACTGACCACACCAGGATTTCCTCATAAGGACGAAGCCATTGATCTAAGCCAAAGAAAGGGGAAAGGACCACAGGGACCATTCTTAAAGGTAATGTCTTTTTTTTTCTAGATCCATTCATTTTCTAGATCTTGGGATGCTAATAGGAGTGACAGGTACAAATGTGGCCAAAATGGTGCTAGATTCCTGGTATCCGGACTCCAAATTTGGTGTTCTTTGATCCAGACCAAACTGTTAGAGCTTCTTTCCTTCCTCCTCCTGGTCCTCTGTAACTTTGAACTGTGCCTTTGGGCATAACCATTTCCCTCATGAAGAAATTGTGACTCTTAATAAGAGGTTCCCTGGAAGCAGGGTGTGACTGCTCCCCCAACCCCACTCTGAGATTACTTCTTATGTAGCCAGAGGGTCTGGAGGAGGCAAAAAGATAGTAGATATTGTCACCTGATGAGCATCCCAAGGGGGTTATGGCTCCCTAGTGTCACTTTTTGTGCCTAGGAGACTGAGTTGGGAGTCTTCTTATGGGAGGATATAAAGCTTGGAAGGACCAAGTAAGCCAGCCAGGCTAATGCTTTTATTTTACAAATTAAGACACTCTGTATTGGGGCTAGAGAAGTAGAGTGGGAGTAGGGCTGGGGTGGAGGGCTGAAGTGACATCTAATAACACACAAGAGAAAAAGTGTCCCAGGAGGGATTCAAGCCCAGATTCCCGACTTTAGAGCCAGATCTTTCAGAGAACTTGCATTTCTTTGTAGATTTTTTTATTCTCTCTCTGTGATATTGGGGGAAATGCCATATGCTCTGGGCCTCAGTTTCCTTACCTGAAAAATGAGTAGTTGATCTCCAAAGTCCCTTTCAGCTCTTCTTCTCCCTGACCTTCTGCACTCCTGGGCCATGCCCACTTTTGCCATGTCGTGTATCTCACCATCACCATTATCCCACTACTCCTTGTTCCCTCCTCCCCTTCTTCTCCAAACTCCCGGATTCTAGGCCTTCCTCGGATTATCAAACAGATAAATCTCTGGTTTCTGTGGTCCTGCTTGGCTGCCAAATCTTTACCTGGTATCAAGCTCACCCTCCTTCTGGAACCCTCCCTGATATGAACTTCTGTCCATAGGCTCCTCAGATGCCTGTGTGACAGGAACTCCAAGCCACTCAGTTTGAGCCTGACAAGGGCAAGACAAGGTTTGTGAAACTCTCCAATCAGTCAAATGGGCCCATGGGCAGTGGCCCATCAAGCACTTCTGCAGAGGACCCTCCAATGGCATGGCAACTGCTGCAGTGTCCTGAGATGCAGGGGAGTTTGTGACATTTTAGAATCACAGGAGGAAAAGATCACAAAGTAAGGATGAGGAAGAGAGAGCTAATGGGATTCTAGTGTGGGCCCTGGGAGGCTTGGGCCACCGGGCAGGGCAGAGGCTGGACTGGGACTATGTCCACTCATGTGACCAGCTTGTGTGTGTGTATGTGTGTGTGTGTGTGTGTGTGTGTGTGTGTGTGCTGGTGTCTGGAGGTACCCAGAGGCAGGGTTACAAGTGAGGGATCCCCAGAGGATCTGTGTGACAAGCCCTGGTCTCCTCTCCTCTCTCTCACATTGATGGCAGCTGATGGTTTTCCATCAGAGCCAGGAGGAAATAAAGGTGTGAAAAGCCTTACTTCAAGTGCCTAACAGAGGGAGAGGGGAAAGGCAGTGGGTTAGGGAAGGGAAGCAGGGTGGGGGTTGGGGGAGAGGGATGGAGAGGGGGATTGTCATGGTTACGTCTCTGACAAAACAAATGGCCCTGCTCCACAGCGGTCACCCAAACAGTCAGAGCAAAATATGTGCATTCATCGGCAAGCTGGCTGCCAGTGGGGCAAGGGGCCGGGCAGGCTCTGGGTGACTGGGCGCAGGCAGAGACCTTGCAGCAGGCGGGGCTGTCTCACAGCTGCAGGGGGGAGGGAGGGAGGGAGGGCGGGACAGAGGAACAGCCGCCACCAAGAACACTCCAGCAGGGACACATGTTGCTGCTGCTCAGGCCAAGGTAAGGCAAACTCCCTCCCGGCCCTGCCAGCCCCAGGCAGTGACAGCGGCTGGGAGAGGGGGGCTGGCCAGCCTTGCTATTGGGGCTAAGAGCCGGGGCCAGGTAGGGCTGTCTCTGCCCCCCTGCATATCTCTCTCTCTCTCTCTCTCTCTCTCTCTCTCTCTCTCTCTCTCTCTCTCTCTGCCTCTCTCTCTCTTTTTCTCTTTTTCCCTCTCTCCCTTTCCTTCCTTCCCTTTCTCTCCAACCCCCCTTCTCTCTCTCTTTTCCTAACTCAATCTCTCCCTGTCTGTCTTCTCTCTCCCTGTCTCTTTTTTCCTCCCTCCCTCTCTTCTCTCTCTTCCTGAACCTTTCTCTTCCTGTCTTGTTCTCTTACTTCTTTTTCTACACCTCTCTGATTCTCCCTGTACTTCCTTCTGTCTGTTTCTTTGATTCTCTCTCTCTGCACCTTCTCTGTTCCTTTGTTTCTCTGTTTCTCTCCTTTCCTGAATCACTCTCTCTGTGTTTCTATCTCCCCATCTCTTCTCTCTCTCTTTTCATCACTCCTCTTTCCTCCCTCCCCCTCTCTTTTTTTCTCACCCCCTCCTCTCATCCCTTCTTTCTCTCTCCCTCATCCCTCTTTCCTGTCTTTCCTCCTCCCCTCTCTATCTATTCCTTTAGGGCCCAAGGCAATTGGCAGCTCAGAAAACTCCCCTCCCCTGGATTGACAGTTAGCTCAGTCCTGCTTGCCCAGCCACTGTGGCCAGATTTTGATGCTTTCAGAAGCTGGCCAGCTGGGTACCACTGACAGAATCCCATCTGACCCCCTCCTCTCCAAGGTAAGCTCAGAAGCTCTTGAACAGCAGGATATGGGGGGGAGAGAGAAAGGATCAAGTGTGTGTGTTTGATGGGGGGGGGAGAATATGTATTCTGAGATCTGGCTTCTCAGTCTGCATGCAGTGTGTCTAGTTGCCACACAAAACCCCACCAAGTGTTACAATCCAGTCATAATATTTTTGTATCTACCAGCCCAAACTGTTCAGTACAGACAAGTCTCTTCCTCGACTCCAAAGCAGACAAGTGGTTTTTTGAGGCAGGGAAATCAGAGAACAGAGAATGTCAGAGCTGGAAGGGAAAGCTTAGAATACACAATGTCAGAGCTGGGAGGGTTTTAGAATGCAGAGTGCCAGAGTACAGGTTGAACAAAAAGGGACAGAATTTAGGATATCAAATGTTAGAACTGGATATAACCTAAGGGGAAAAATGTTAGAACATAGTGTCAAAGCTAGAAGGAATTCTTAAGTGATAGAATATTGTAATATAGAATGCCAGAGCTAGAAGGGAGTTTAGAACATAGAATGTCAGAGCTGGAATGAATTGTAGATGTCATTTAGCCTAATCTCATCATTTGACAGTTAAAGGAACTGAGGCACAAAAAAGTTGTGGCTCATCCAAAATCACAAGGATCAGTCAGTCTCGAGATTCTATTTCTCTTCTCCTCCAATTACCAACAAAGCAGGTATTTCTTGTAGTCTCTGAAAATGAAAAAATTTAAAGACAAATAATGTCATTGAATTAATGATTTTAATTAAATCTATATTTCTTCTCTGGGCCTCAGATTTCTCCTCTGAATTAGGGGAACTGAATGTCTGAGTTTCTTCCAGGTGTCAATAATCTGTGATTCTACTATGTTCTCTATGGTTATAGCATGAGCCTTCCATTCTAAGAGTTCCTTCTCCCCCTCCCCAGTCCAGATCTGGCTCTTCCATGTTAATTAAGGTCTCTATTCTGAAAATCTTGAAAAACTAAAAGATTGTGGTAAACTCCTTGAGAGTGATAAAAAAATGGAAATTACTACTTTACCTTTTTTTAAAAATTTTATGCTAACCTATATTGCTAACCTGCCTTGATTCCTGACTCCCCAAAACACATGTTTACACTTGATTGACAGGAGAATCAGCAAAGTGTTAAGGAAATAGTCTTGGAGTTAGATTAGGTTTTAGATCAGAGGCCTGGCTCTGACACTAGTTCTGTCATACTGGTCAAATAACCCAACCTCCAATTCAGTTTACCCATCTGCAAAATGGGACTATTACTTATGTTACCCATCTCATCATGTTATTCTGTAAAAAGCACTTTTTAGACCTAAGAAGTTAGGGAAATGTGAGCTGTTATTAAAATTACCCCACTTGGGAGGTCTGTATGTATTTAGTCTCTTGCTGACAAATCCCTGCTGATATCAACCTCTCCACTTCCTTCCCCAGCTGCTACTGCTCATAATAATTATAATGACTGCTAGGATTTTATTAAGCACCTACTATGTGCTAGGCACTGTACTAAGCACTCTGCAAATATTATTTCATTTGATCCTTGCCAAAATTATAGGAAGCAGGTGCTATTTATTGTTATTCTCATTTGACAATTGAGAAAACAAGCAAACAGAGCTTAAGTGACTTGCCCAGGATCACACAACTGGTAAGTAAGGAAAAATGGATTTGAACTCAAGTTTTCCTGACTGCAGGCTTAGCACTGAGCCACCTAAAGGCCTCAAAACCTTCCCCTCTTAATTTATCTTCATTATCTTTTGTAAATATTTAGATATTTATTTCCCCATCAATAATCCCCTAGATTTATCTTCCTCATTAGAATGTAAGCTCCTTGAGGGCAGGAGCTATATCTGCCTGGGTCGTATTTCTCCTTTTCTTTGTATACCCAGTGTTAAGCAGAGTGCCTGGCACAAAGTAATAGTTTAAGAAATGCCAGTTGACCAACTTACTGATAACTCTGGGCCCTGGGATTTTGGTCAGGTTGGGGATGAAGCTTTTTTTGTTTATTTTATATCATCATGTTGATAAAACTGTTGTCAGGGCAACTGAGTCAACAGGGATGGTAGTTACATCCTATGCCTAGTTCTGCAGAGCAAATAGTCTCTTGAGAAGCTTAGTTCAGGAGGACAACAGCAGAGAATGTAGGAAAAGACTTATTTCGGTTCATTTCATATCACCCAGTTAGATTGTAAGCTCCATGAGATCAGGGATCAGGTTTCATCTAAACTTTGAATCTCCTCAAATCCCCAGTGCCCTGAACACAAATGTCAACAATATAATCAACAATTATAATCAACAATAGAGTACTAGATCCTGGGAAATTGAACTTAGTGTTCAAATTCATCCAATATATTAATTCAGTGGCTCTGAACTTAACCTCTGTCTGCCTCAGTTTCCTCAACTTTAAAATGGCTATAATAATAGTACTTGTTTCCCAAGATTATTGTGAAGATATAATGAGATAAGATTTGTAAAACAATTAGCAAATCTCAAAGTGTTATGCAGATGTTAACAATTATTATAAATGTTTGGATTTAAATTAAAAGGAAAACCAATATCCAGCTATTACTAAGATCTCAAGAGGAAGCCCAGTTATTAATTCATCCTTCTATGAAGAAGGCCAGTAAGCTGATATTTCCCCATTATTGGGGAAATATTGGACATTACCATATAAAGGGAGAGATGGCTATTCTACTATCTTTTGTCCTGGTCAGATCACATCTGGAATATTATACTCAGTTCTGGGTATCCCATCTTAGGAAGAGCACTGATAAAATGAATCACATCCAGAAAACTTTCAGGATGCTGGGGAGGACTGGAGAGAGTAGGATATAAGGGAGCATCTGGTGAAAGGAACCAAGGATATTTAGCTTGGAGAAAAGAGAAGACTTAGAAGGTACAGAAGGACTGTCTTGAGGAAGAGGGATTCTATAGCTCTGCTTGGCATTCGGTGCAGTGGTAGATTTCCATCATGAGAAAACTTCTTGACAATTGTATGTGTCCCAAAGTGAAATGAGTTGACTCAGGACTTCCCACCCCATCTGCCAAATGAAATCTTTCAGGCAAAGTCCAAATGACTCTTTATGGTCAATTGTGAATGCTGGTTAAGAAACAGAGGATCTATAAGGTGTCTTCCAACTTTAATTTTCTATGATTCTTCCTCTTCAATAAAATGAAAAGGATGAAATCAATGAGCCTCAGGAAAAATCTTGATTCTGAAGGGGATGATTTATGTGACTTTTGGCAAGGTAGTTAATCTCTCTGGGCCTCAGTTCCCTCACCTGTTAAATGAGAGAGTTGGATTAACTGACCTTCATCCCACTTTCAATGAGGGAAGTAGACTAGATCATCTCTAAGTCCCTTGCAGTTCAAATTTATCTTATGATTTTACATGACTTTCAAGGTCTATTCCAGCTCTAGGTCTCATGGAATCAACCACCCTTTGGTAGCAAAATCTATTAAAGAAGTCTGATCCCACCTCCTTCACCTTCCTGAAGATAAGAGAGTTGTTATATCCTTGGGATCAGAGCTCTCTCCCTTCTCTCTCCAGCTCTCTTCTGGAAGTTACTACTGATGTCTCCTTGCTTTCTAACTGTTCAGGGGCCGGGTTCTGACTTTCTGCTGATCTATCAGCAGATATTTTTTTTGCTCAATTGGACTGTCATAAGAGATAGCTGGACTAATTGCAGAGAGTGAGGAGGACATGTAGAAACAGAGAGCCCAATCTGTAGTTGGGGGAAGGAAGAGGTACGCTGGGGACTGGGGGTCTGGATGTCAGGTGGTCTCCAGAGGACTGCATCTATAGGCAAGGTGGTTGAGGTAAAGGGTGTTAGCCACTGGGAAATTGTAGGGTTCTTGGTCACTGGTATTCCTGGATGACTTATCTACCCTTTGGAAATTGAATTTTCAGTGCCCTAAGTCACTACTGATCAGAGAAATGCAAATTAAGACAACTCTGAAGTGTACCACTACACACCTGTCAGATTGGCTAAGATGACAGGAAAAGATAATGACAAATGTTGGAGGGAATGTGGGGAAACTAGGCCACAGATACATTATTGGTGGAGTTGTGAACTAATCCAACTATTCTGGAGAGCAATTTGGAACTATGCCCAAAGGGCTATCAAACTGTGCATACTCTTTGATCCAGCAGTGTTTCTACTGGGCTTGATCCCAAAGATATTTTAAAGGAGGGAAAGGGACCCACATGTGCAAGAATGTTTGTGGCAGCTCTTTTTGTAGTGGCTAGAAACTGGAAACTGAAAGGATGCCCATCAATTGGAGAATGGCTGAATAAATTATGGTATATGAATGTCGTGGAATATTATTGTTCTGTAAGAAATGATCAACAGGATGATTTCAGAGAGGCCTGGAGAGAGTTAACTGATGCTAAGTGAAACGAGCAGAACCAGGAAATCATTGTACACAGCAACAACAAGATTATATAATGATCAATTCTGATGGACATGACTCTTTTCAATAATGAGATGTTTCAAACCAGTTCCAAAGGTCTTGTGATAGAGAGAGCCATCTACACCCTGTGTGGGTGACTGCGTGTGGATCATAACATAGGATTTTCACTCTTTTTGTTGTTGTTTGCTTGCATTTTATTTTTTCTCATTTTTTTTCTTTTTGATTTGATTTTTCTTGTGCAGCAAGAAAATTGTATAAACGTGTATGCATATGTTTGATTTAACATATATTAAACATTAACATTTATTGGATTACTTGCCATCTAGGGGAGGGGATTGGAGGCAAATTGGGGGAATTGAAACACAAGGTTTTGCAAGGGTCAATGTTGAAAAATTTTACATGCATATGTTTTAAAATGAAAAAAAACTTTAATAAAAAATAAATTTAAAAAAGGAAATTGAATTTTCAGGCTCAGTCTCCTAAAAGACATAGCATAAGGTTATGGGAAACAGTTTTGAACATAGTGAACAACGGTGAAGTATCAAATACATTGGATTTTGAGCCAGGACTCTTCTTTTCAAAAGAGTTAAAGTCTTAACTCTATCACTTGATAGCAATGTGACTTTGGACTGGTCATCTAATCTCTCTGGGCCTCAGCTAAGACATTTGGACTAGATGATCTCTGAAATATGTTCTCAGTCTAATCCTAAAATCCTAGGAATCAGGAGACCTGGGTTTTGGGAGTGATTCCCACTAAATAGCTGCATTCGTTTGGACAGGTGATTTCATCTTGGGCTAGATGAGTGATCTTCCTGGCATTATTTCTTTAAGATGGCCCAAATTGCTATTTATCTCCAATTCTCGAATTCTAAGAATAAGCACTCAAATGGAATCAAAAAACCATGAATTTGATGAATTTAAAAAGCATTTTGGTACGTAGTTAATTTACCATGTGCGGTCAGGGATACAAGTAAAAAAGTGAGTCAATCCCTGCTTTCAGCTGTTCACATTCTAAAGAACACCTATAAGAGAACAGACTATAAGGGGGATGGCAATGCCTAGGGTCCTGAAGGGCATATCAATAGGGATGCCTTTTTCCTAAGCTAATATCAAATCATGAATGACTAATATGTCTACAAAATGTTTTCCCTTTGCCTTCTTCCAGTAGAACAAATCTTCCTTCAAGGAAAATTTGCTTTTCTCTGTCTTAATGTCCTCATCACTGAACAGATAGTCTTATCCATAGCAGGTTTTAAAACTAGAGTTTGTTGGACTATATTAGATTGAATTGAATCTGGATGTTCAATCAGCTCTGAATTGAGGGCCCTCTTCTCATATAGATCACTTTCTCCCTTTTCTCAACAGGAAAAGCATGAGAACCTTTGTCACTTGTTTGGGGAATGTATTTAAAGTATAACTATACCTATGTTCTACTAGCTGGGCCTAATAATCTTATCCAAAAAGGAAATATATTTAATCAGGAATAATCTGTTCTTACTGAAGCTATGGTAGCTTTTTTGATCCTGCTTTTTTTCCAGATTCACAAACCATCCCTTTAATAATATAACTCAAAGATTTTTCTGGGAATTCAATTCAGTTCCATAAACAAGCAATTAAGAGTCCACTCCTTTCCACATATGCAAAAATGTTTATAGCAGCAATCTTTGGAGTGGCAAGGAACAGGAAATTGAGTGGATGCCCATCAATTGAGAATGGCTGAATATAATGGCATATGAATATAATGAAATATTACTGTTCTATAAGAAATGATGAACAGGATGATTTCAGAAAAGCCTGGAAAGACTTACAGGAACTGATGCTGAGTGAAGTAAGCAGAACCAAGAAAAACATTGTACATAGTAACACCAAGATTATGTGATGATCAACTCTTTTCAACAATGAGTAGATGATTCAAGGCAATTCCAATGGTTTTGTGATAGAAAGTGCCATTCTCCTCCAGAGAAAGAACCATAAAGACTAAATGCAAATCAAAGCATAATATGTTCCTTTTTGTTGAGGTGATTGGGGTTTTTTTCTTCCTCAAGTTTTTTTTTCTTTTTTGATATGATTTTTCTTGCATAACATGACCAATATGGAAATATGTTTAGAGGAATTGAACATGTTTAACTAAATAAGATTGCTTGCTGTCTTGGGGAGAGAGAAGAGGGAAAAGAAAAAAATTGTAGAACACAAGGTTTTGTAAGAGTGGATTTTGAAAACTATATGCCATGTATTTGGAAAAATAAAAAAGAGTCTACTCCTTGCAAGATATTATGCTGGGTTCTGAAGATTCAAAGGCAAAAAAGAAAATGACTTCTGTTTTCAAGGAACTTTCTACTGAAAGACACAACATGTACACAGATAAGAAAATATAAAGTTACTTGAGGACAAAGGGAATTAGGAAAGATTTCACAGAAGAAGTGTCATCTGAGCTTTCTGAAAGAAGCTTAATGTTTAAGAGACAAAGATGAGGAGGGAGTGAATTCTAAAAATAGCGCCTCTCCCATGAAAAGGCACACAGATGAGATATAGAATGTTGAATCCAGCGCCAAAGTAAGATATTTTGAGAGGAAAGCAGAGTTTATAAAGGGTTAATATGGAATAAATCCAAAAAATCAAATGAAATCAGGCTGTGAGGGCTTGAAACTTGTTGATGAGAAGTTTGAGTTATATACTAAAAGTAACAATGAGCCAAGCCCAAAGGCCTGGGTTGGTTTTTTTTTCCATTTTTGGTAAATTGGAACATTTGTTTTGCTTCAGTCCCCTGGCATCTTTCCCATTATCCAAAAACTTTAATTGCTGACAGCAGTTCAGTTATATCACATATACCAATATATTTAGTTCATCTGGGTCAGGCCATTTGAACTTATCAAGAGAAGTGTGAGGTGCTCTCTTACTATCCACTACATCTCCAAGCTGTGGCCCAAGGGGTAGAGCACTGGATCTGGAATCAGGAAGACCTGAATTCAAATCCAGCCTCAGACACTTACTAGCTATCTGGTCTTGGGCAAAGTCACTTCACTTCTGTCTACCTCGGTTTCCTCAACTGTAAAATGGAGGGTAATAACAGCAGCTACCTCCATTTGTCAGGATCAAAGTAGATAATATTAGGTAAGTGCTTAGCACAGTACCTGGCACACAGTAGGTAATAAAGAAATAATTATTGTCTTGTCCCCTTTCCCCCCACTTCTTCAGAATTAAATTTTTGAAAGCTTCCTATCTTTCCCATTCTGGCTTACCTTCTAAAATTTGAATTTATGGAATACTTTTTATCCTCCCTATTCTTTGCAATTTTCTCTTTCTAAATCTAAGGTAAATGTCAGACCACAACACCACAGATTTTAAGATGGAGTATTCCCCTCCACCAAACAAGGGTTCCCAACATGTGCATGACAACAGTGATTGGAGAATTAGTTCCAGAGAAGTTTTCTTCATTACTTCCTATTTTATTTATTTATTTATTTTTTTCCCAAGCTTTTCCCCTCCTTCCCCCCACCCCCACCCCTAGATGACAGGCAATCTAATACATGCTAAATAGGATAAATTATATGACAAATACAATACATGTATACATATCTATACAGTTATCTTACTGCACAACATTACTCCCTCTTTTGAAGAATAAAGTTATTCTTGAGACAAATAAAAAAAAATTAGCAGCTCCACTTTTGGCAGAGAGTTCCAGGGATGTCTGGACCAAAACCCTCCCATCACTAATATATTATGATTCTGTTCAAGTTTGTGTTCTGTTTCTTAAACTTTTCATCTATTTCTTCTTTCTATCCAAATGCTTTGTAAATATCCCAGTAACAAAATGGCTTCCATTCCTTTCTCCATTGATCTTCACTTAAATGCCCTCCACCAGGCTCATACTTCTAATTCTAGAGTTCCTAGGAACAGTAGCAACACACACACACACACACACACACACACACACACACACACAGAGAGTATGCAGCTCTGTTCTTCACCCTCTCCTTTTTAACTATCTTCCTTTTTCAACAAGGTATAACCATGCCGAGTCAATATTTCTATCATGGATTTCATCGGGCAAAGTCTCAATAAACCTGTGAGGTCAAATCTATCTCATTTAATGAGGATTGCTCTTTTACTTGAACTTTTTACCTATGCTTTGGGTTTTTGTATACAGGGTATCCTCAAAGTGTTAGTGCAAGTGATTTGAGATTAAAATAGCCCTAAGACTTTTGGGATTTTCTGCATAACCATAAGAAACTATAGATTTTAGTCCTTTTTGAAATTTTGTGTCCTATGAATTTCTGGGCATCCTGACTGATATTCTTCCTATCTTACTCTCACTTCACATGGTAAACACATTATAAAGCATGGCAATAACATGGCAATTTTCAATTTCCCCTTGATTTTTTTTAAAAAAAAAGTTTTTTTTAAAGTTCTCTTGTTTAGATTTGCAGACAAATACTTTTTTAAAAAATCAGTCCTTGTTATAGGATATTTAGGTATACTCCATCTCTGTCCATGGTCCTATCATTCCTATATTTTGAGGTATAGTCCAGAAATCCAAAACCCTTTAAAAAATATTTTTAAACAAGATTACTTGGTCTAACCTCCATGTTTTTTAGATGAGATCGAAATGCATCCAGACTCATTGCTTCCATGTTCTGTACTTTCTCTTCTTTCTCAATTCCTGGAGATCTAGTTTCTAATTTTATCAATAAATTAAAATTGCTCTCACCAAACACCAAAGTTACCCAAACCTCATTGACAATTGGCAATCCAGTGATTTTTTTGATTGTTTGTCTATATCCTTCTTATACAATCTACACTGTGGACCACCCTACCCTCATTAATGCCCTCTCCAGAAAATTTCATGAATCTGCTTTTTCAGTTCTCCTACCAGCCAGGTGGTATACTGCACTGAGTGCAACACTAGAGTTGGGAAGAGCTGAGTTCAAAACCAGTCTCAGATGCTTGCTAGCTATGTGACCCTGGGCAAGTTACTTCCTATCTGTCTCAGATTTTCTCATTTAGAAAATGAGGACAATAATAATCTCCCAAGATTGTTGTCAGAATTAAATGAGATATTATTTGCAAATTTACTTTGCAGATGTTAAACTACTCTAAATGCTAGTTAATAATGTTATCGTTGCTTATCTGACTACTACTTCTAAGAATCTTTTTGTTAGATTATCATCCATATTCAATTCCCTAACTCTGGATGTTCTTCAAA
>JAJPUD010005752.1:0-73488 GCA_023553655.1 Myrmecobius fasciatus
TTTTACTTTATTCTTTTTGTCTCCTTTTATCACCTCCCCCAGCAGGCTATAATTAAGAAAGTATACATTTATGCATACATATATAGATATATACAGGCAACTCTCTTGGTGTCTAAGACTTTCTTCATCACTGAACAATAGGAGCTGGTTTGAATCACCTCATTGTTGAAAAGAGCCATGTTCATCAGAATTGATCATTGTATAATCTTGTTGTATAATGATCTCCTGGTTCTGTTCATTTCACTCAGCATCAGTTCATGCAAGTCCCTCCAGGCCTCTCTGAAATCGTCCTGCTGGTCATTTCTTACAGAGCAATAATATTCCATGACATTCATATACCATAATTTATTCAGCCATTCTCCGATTGATGGGCATCCACTCAGTTTCCAGTTTCTAGCTACTACAAAAAGGGCTGCCACAAACATTCTTGCACATGTGGGTCCCTTTCCCTCCTTTAAGATCTCTTTAAGATATAAACCCAAGGGGGCAGCTAGATGGTGTAGTGGATAGAGCACCAGCCCTGAAATCAGGAGGACCTGAGTGTCCTAGCTGTGTGACCGTGGGCAAGTCACTTAACCCCAATTGCCTTAACAAAAAAAAAAAAAAAAGATATAAACCCAATAAAAACACTGCTGGGTGAAAGGGTATGCACAGTTTGATAACTTTTTGAGCATAGTTCCAAATTGCTCTCCAGAATGGTTGCATCTATTCACAGTTCCACCAACAATGTATCAGTGTCCCAGTTTTCCCACATCCCGAAAAGAGGAGATTCTTTACCTCAGTTGCTACCAAGCCTTATTCATGGAATGGGTATAGCCTCAGTCAAACGGAGACCTGTTGAAGATTTTAGTTTAAAAAGGTCAAAGTCTCCCATTTCATCCAGGGCCATCTTCAGTCTTCCTGACATATCTTATCACTGGACCCTCATGGCTCTGGAGGGAAAGTAAGGCATGTGACCTTGCCCAGCGCTCCCTCACTTAAATCCAATTCACTTGTCATGGCATCCCTTCCCTGATGTCATGGTTCTCTTCGGGAAGTAAAGACAAAAAACAATAATGGATTGGATAAGATGGACACTGAAGTACCACCCAACATTCACTTCTTGGCTTTATTAAACAATTAATTGAAAGGGGTGTGTGTGTGTGTGTGTGTGTGTGTGTGTGTATGTGTGTGTGTGTGTGTGTGTGTGTGTGTTTTACAGACTGAGCTCTCCCTAGTAAACTTTAAAGCAGTGCCCAGAAGCAGGGTTTATGGAAGTATATTTCTGAAAGCTTAATTGATATGCAGCTATTTAAGGAACTCAAGCAAGAACTTAGCACATATACCTTCTAGATCTAGGAACATTTTAACATGCTGAGAAATGGCAAATGCTAAATTCATTTCTATATATTAAGTTCTGTAAACCCCATTAGTCTTAAGGCTAGCTCATGGCAGAGTAATGCTGGCCATACTCTCAGCATGATGTTGCTTATATCACAGGATAGCTCTGCTTCCTGGAACTCCCTCAGCCTTACAGGTTTTATTAAGAGCTATATAGAAGGGAGAGCTTCTCTAACAGAAGGCTATATTTCAGTTCTTGAGAGGAGCACTGAGAAATCTATCCAGGGTTTCTTTAGAGATAAGAAGGACTAGTTGGGAGGCCACTGGGGGATGTTTTTCAGGTGATAACTGGCCCTCAGAAGCTATGAAAGAGATAATCCAGGAATCCAGGAATCATGGTTGTGAGAACCTATTGTCAAGAAAACTTAGAGACTATTCAAGATCTTATGCCTTTACTGTCTTGTGATATAGGAAGCAGAGTTAAAAATTATGAGAGAGGAAGAGAAAATGGACAAGTGCTTACCTGAGAGGGTATATGTGAGGGATGGAGAGGTATCATGCAGAATAGGGATAGGGAATATAACTCCTTTAAAGGAAGAGGAAGAAAAAATTGTGGAAGGATGGCAGCACGTTAAAGTTTAGAGAAACTCATAAGCATCACAAAACAATTTTAAAATTTAAATAAAATAATAGAACAGCTATAAGGAAAAAACAAGAATAATTAGTTATAAATCCCTTCATCAAGTCAAAGACTACATAAAAGACTTCCAGGATCCAGTAGAAACCCTGAAATGAATGGATTGCTGGAGCTGGAGTTAGGAAGAGCTTTAAATCCTACCCCAGTCACTTAATCTCTAGTGGTCTGAGTTTCTTTATCTATAAAATGGGGATAATAATAATACCTCATAAGGTTGTTATGAAGGTAAAACGAAACAGAGTTTGTAAAGTGCTTCATATAAGGATAAGGAAAATGAAGCTGCTAGACATCATTTTGCTTTTATTTCATGGCTTTTGGAGAAGATGGAGAATTATGGTGGAGAAGAAAGGAGACTTATTATCTGACATGATAGGTATACATGAAATGGAAAAATATGCAAACATATTTGAAAAAAAAGGGAGGATAGGTCATCCTTTCATTTGATTTGGACAAAGGAAAATTGAACATATACATACACACATATACAAAATTGTGGTATAGAAATACATTAATTTTACCAGATAGGGCCAGGAAGAAGGCATAGAGATTTCAGAGGGAGAGCAGCATAGGTGAGGGAGTAATCATAAACAAAACAAACTTCAGTATTTGAGGGGGAACATCTGAAATTAAAATTAAATATAATAGAGTAAAAATCTGTGATCAGGGGCCAGGAAAGGGGAAGAGAAGAGGAACAACAGAGTAGAAACAGAGAGCTTCATTTATAAAAAATAAATAGAATAGAATAGAAATAAAAAGAAGCAACTTCTTTTTCTATGTTCTTTGGAAAAAGGGGAAGTTGGAGAAAAGAGAAGAAAAAATATAAGTGGTTGGAATTAGGGGAAATATACAACTAGCAGTCATAACCTTAAATATGAATAGGAACCAATTTTTAAAACAGAAGAGGATAGTAGAATCCAACAATACCTTGTTTACAAGAAACACATCTAAAATATAAATATTAACATAGAGTTAAAATAAGTGGCTGGCCAAAATCTATTATGTTTCAGATAAATTTCAAAACAACAGCAACAAACTCCCCCCCCAAACCAGGAATAGCAATCACTGTTTCAAAGACATAATAAAAGTAGACAAAAGAAAAGAGATAAAGAAAATTACATTATATTTACAGTACCATTACCCATGGAACCATAGATAATACCATAGATAACCATAGATAATACTTAAAATATAGGAACCAACTAACAATACCATACAAATATTCAGAGGAAAAGTTAATCAAAATGCAGGGAGAATTAGATAAATTATAATAGTGAAGAACCTCAATGTATTGCTGTTATATCAAGACAACATTAACCAACAGATAAATAAGAAGGAAGTTAAGGCTATAGATAAAACTTTAGAAAAACTAGAGACAATATATCCTTGCAATTACCAAATGGGAACAGAATGATTTTACATATTTCTAAACTGTGCATGAAACCTTTATAATATTGAACATGTATTGGGTCCTATCAACCTTGAAATTAAATACAGAAAAACCAAATACACTTTACTAATCACAATGCAATAAAATTATAATTAGTAAGGGATTCAAATGTCACAGCAGCATTGCCAGGTCAAAGAGTAAGCATAATTTTATAGCAATTTGGGCATAATTAATGTTCTTCAGAATTGTTAGACCAATACATAACTTCACCAACACTGCATTAGTGTGCCCATTTTTCATATCTCCTCTAGATTTTGTCATTTTTCTTTTCTGTCATATTAGCCAATCTTATAGGTTGAGGTGAGAGTTGTTTTAATGTGAATTTTAATCAATAGTGATTTAGAGCATTTTTATATGACTATTGACAGTTTTGATTCCTACTGAAAATTGTCTGTCTATAATATCCTTTGACCATTTATCAATTGGGACATGACATTGTTTTTATGTATTTGACACAGTTCTCTACATATTTGAAAAGTGAGACCTTTATCAGAGGAAACTTGCTGTACATTCCTGTCCCCCACTAGTTATCTGCTTTATTTCTAATTTTGGCTGCTTTGGTTTTGCTTGTGCAAACCCTTTTTAATTTCATGTAATCAAAAGTACCCATTTTACCTTCTGTGATCTTCTTTATCTCTTGTTTAGTTATAAGCTATTTTCTTATCCATATATCTGTCAAATAATTTTTCTGGGCTCCCCTAATTTGTTTATGATATTATCCTTTATGTAAGAATCATGTACCCATTTTGACTTAATCTTGATATATGATGTGAAATGTTGGTCTATGCTGAACTTCAGGAAGATTAATCTGAGAGCTTTAGTGGAGGATGGATTTGAGTGGGGAGAGACTTGAAGTAGGTGTATGAATATTGTTGGTGAGTCATATTTCAGTTGTGTCTGATTCTTTGTGATTCCATTTGAGGTATCCTTGGCAAAGATACCAAAGTGGTTTGTCTTTTTATTTTCCAGGTCATTTTACAAATGAGAAAATTGAGACAAATAGAATTAATGGACTTTTCTAGGACTGTACAATTGGTAAATGTCTGAAGCTAGATTTGAACTTTAGATGTGTATTCCTGAATCCAAGCCTAACAGTCTTTTGCACTAATTAGTTTCCCTGATATGTATACAACTACAGAAATAAAAAAATAAAGGCAGACCTAAATAATTAAAAAATATGAATTACTCATGGGTGGCTGTGCTTGTGCTAATATAATAAAAATAATACTACCATCCAAATTTTTTAATTGAGTTTCATACCAGTCAAACTACCTACAGATTGCTTTATAAGAATAGAAAAAACATAAAATTCACTTGGAGGAACAAATGGGTAAGAATCTCAGTAGAATTTGAGAAAAAATACTCTGAAAAATTTGACAACTATGATCAATATATTGATCAATCACAATTCCAGGGGACTAATGAAGCATGCTCCTCACCTCTTCACAGAGAAGTGATGGTTTCAACATAAAGAATAAGTAAGAAAGGATCTATAGGCATCACCAGATTACCAAAGGGATCAATTCAAGGAAGGTTAATTTACTTTTGGACATAGGCAATGTGGGAATTCATTTTACTTGACTATATGTATTTTTCATAAGGGATTTTTTCTTTTTTTTTATTCCAATGGTGTAGTGGGAGGGTAAGGGGATAGAAGAAGGAGGTTACTTAAAAGAAAATAAAAATACAACAAGCAATTAAGAAAGAAAAAAAAGGAAAGAAGAAAGTGAAAAGGAAGAAAAAACAAGAAAAAAGGAAAAAGAGTGTTACTGAGTTATTTTTTTTAAATTCAGAGAACAAAAAGAGAATTTATTATATATTTAAAAAACAAATGCAAGTTATATATAATAGCAATACACAGTTTCATATAGAAGGGAAGCTAACAATAAGGAAAGGAAGATAAATATAATGAAATGGGGACCAAAGCATTAGAGAAAGAAACCCTGTGTATTTCAGGTTTACCCCTGGAAACTTGAAGAGAAAAGTAATTAGCTCACTTTGAAAGAATGAACTCAGAATCTCATAACACATGGAAAAGTGAACACAAAGTATTTTTGTGAAGTTCAGGTAATAGGGAATATATCCCAAACATGGAGTACAACTTACAGAAAGGCACAGAGATCTGATTAAACTTTTTTATACAGTAAATAAGTAGGGTTTTTTTTAAACAAAAGAAGTTTCCAGTTAACCACCAATGATTACTCCTCTAATTCCATTCAATCAATTAACATCATATAACAAAATATTTACTGAAAAGACATAGCATGGACAGAAATACAAACTTTCCCCCTACATCAATATCTTGGAGAATGTTTTTCTTCTATGGTATTTCAGTCCCTGAGGAAAGTAAATTCAAACTTAATACAGTCTCTACTAAGGACAAAAGAGATTTCCCATACTTTGGCCAATATAATTAATAAAATAAGAAAGGTCAGGTAAGGTGGTAGCAGCAAGTGCCTATAAATCACTTAACCTCTATTTTGATTTCTATATCTGTAAAATGGGGATGATAAGACCTACCTCATAAAGTTATTATTAAGATCAAAAGAATTAATAGATGTTGTTATTGAATAAATTGTTCTCCTGATTCTGCTTCCCTCACTATGCCTCTCAGGTTTCTTTGTAACTACAATTCTTCATTTCTTACCATGCAATAATCCATTATATTAATATAATTTGTTCAGTCATTCCCCAATAGATGGCTACTTCCTCTTAGTTTCCATCTTTACTAATTCAGAGTTGTTATAAATAGTTTTAATATAGATACTCTTTCTCTTTATTTAATTTCTAGGTCTAGTGGTGATACTGTTAGATCAAAGAATATTTTCATATTGGTTTCCAGAGTGGCTGAACTAATTTACTTCTCTTTCAATAGTGCATTAGTTTTCCTATAGTGTTTTTCTACAGTGTGTCATTTTTGTTATCTTTCCCAATTGGTGAAATCTTAGAATTATTTACATTTGCAATTCTCTAATTACTAGTTATATTTGGCGCTTTAAATATGGTTTGTTGATAGCTTGGAGTTCCTTTGTACATGCTTGTAGTCCAACACAATTATATCTGAAGCCTTCTCCCATTATAAGAGGTTTCTTATCTGGGGTTCATGAACTTGTGTAATATTTTATCACATTATTCTATATACTATCCTCTATAGACCCTATTCACCTATACTGCTACAGGGGTCTATGACAGAAAGAAGGTACAGAATTCTTGGTTTATAACTAATTTCTTCCAAACTGTTTTCCAGATTTCTTTTAAGATTTTGTCAAACAGTAACTCATTGTACCAGTCCTTAGGTTTATCAGAAACTATGATACTATATTTATCTTTCTCTTTATGCCATGTACCTAATCTGTTTCACTGATCAATGTCTCTTTTTAAAAGCAGTACCATATCATTTTGTAGTATAATTTGATAGCTGATATTTCTAGGCTCAGGTCTCAAAAAGGTACATGAGAAGGCTAAAAATAGGTGACTGGGGAAAGGGGCTGGTATCTAAGGACAGCTGAGAATGCTGATTCATGTTAATTGCTATTTTTGAACAATGATGTATTTCGAGTCAGAAAAAACCTGAATTAGAAACCTGTCTCTCACACTTAATGGATGTGTGAGATGCTGAACAAGTCATTTAACCTCTGTTTGATAAGTTTCTTCATCTATAAAGGGATCTATCATATAGGCTGGTTGTAAGGATCAAATATAAAGCGATTTACAAATCCTTAAACTCTATGTAAATGTTAGCTACTATTACTAAAAACTAATCAGAATGATCACAAGCTAAATTGGGTAAAAGTGATGTTCCATCTTCAAACTTTATGCTTTGTCCTGGCTGGTTCTCATTCATTTCCTTTTCAACTCATAGAATCCCTCTTTTCCTGAAGAAGTAGTTCAAGTCCCTCTTCCTATCTTTTCTGATCCCATCCCTTCAAATTGCTAATATCCTTCATTTCTAACTATATTGTTTTAACTACTTTATGTTTTTTCTTTATATGCTTATATGTGGACTTGTGTCTTTGGGAGTAGGAATTGTTTCATTCTGAAATGTGAGCAAGTCAGAGAAAAGATAAAAATACTAAGAGGCAAGGAGGAATTTTTTTTTAATATATAAAAAGTTGACACTCCCTTTCTGAATACTCTTTTCTGGAGGTAATTCATTTGGCAATATCTTCCTCAAAGGGTGGCACTAAGGAAGAATTGTGAAGAGATTATATTCTGCTCCTAGAGGAGAATCTTGCTCAGATTAGCCATTTCATCAACTCTCCTAGCCTTCTACAACTCCACATGGATTGCTTGCTTAATCTCGGATGCAAGTATTGTTAATGGGACCAGAACCAGCTTCTAACTTGTGGACCATAATAGCCTTTAACCTGTGGTGGCTAGAATAGAATAAAAACAGAATAAAACAGGAATAAAACAGAAGTTTAATTTCCAAGTGAGGGAAAGGTCTTGTAAGCAAGACAGTGCTGAAGTCCTGCCCCTAGTGGGAGGGACCTGCTTTGGTGTGGAGAAGTCTCAGTACTTATACGTATGGCTACACAGTGAAAAAAGCCCTGACATTGAGGGATAACAGAAACAATATGATAAATTTGATTGATAACAGAGCTTCATGACCTGAAACAATCATGGGATTTTGTTGTGGCTGAGATCATCCAGAGGCTGAGTGCCAAAGACTGCTGTTATACTAAGCTCAGGGCACAGCCTGTCTGCTGGACAAAAGGGAATCCTAATATTTCCTCCTTTTGCCTAAAGAGAGGAAGAATAAAAGAATCATTGTCCTGATGGCCAATAAGGAAGAGCCCAATTTAAGCCAAGGGGTTACTTTCTTGAGGGGACCTATTGGGGAAGTGTGTCCCAAGTATCATTGATAGCCATTGTTTGCGTGCAAGCAAAAAAAAAGAAGGGGCAAGATTATAGGGAAAGAAGATGGCAATACACTTAAGGGTTTTGATAGTTGGACATATAACAAAGGGAAGAGGAAAAGGGAAAAAAAACCCAGGACAACATACTTAGCCCTCATCCAGAATCTTGGCCAGCTGATCACATGGGTATCAGCTGCTTCTGGGTCCATACTAGGTGAATCTTGAGGTCCCTGGAGTGTTCTCCCATACTCAGGAGCAGGGGCTTTCTTCTGATGATCCAGGAGTCCAAACCCATAAGTTTGGCAGCTGTAGGAGGACCTGGTAGGGAGCCTTAGAAGACACATGGATTGACAATTGTGAGAAAACTCCTTGTACCAATCTTTGGATCTGAGTTTCTGGTCAGCAGAAAGTAGGTCCTTAATTAAAAGTTTCTAAATAACATATAGAGATGGTCCAATTTCCCAACCACGCAGGGTTAGGTTCAAACAATGCAGTAAAGTTTTCTCCCAATTCCCATAAATACATAATTATATTAAGTCACGTACAGATCAGACTACTTAAGAGTGTTCACAATGGATTAATTCTGAGAAGTGAGATTTACATGTCACCAAGGTAACCAAGAAAACTGAAACATAAACATCTTAAAAGACTAAAGCAACACAATTGTTATCACCAGTCTTAACTGACATCAAGTCTCCTTGTATCCTAGTAACCCATTCTCAATATCCATTTAAACAATACATTTTAACTTCCAGATGTCTCATCTAGTTATCTGATCTCTAAATAACTTTTCTTGAACAAATGGCTCTATTCTCAGGAAAGTTCTAAAGGGGGTTTTACTTCTCTGGTTGCAAATCTAGAGGCTCCTAGATAATATCATTTAATACTTGGTTGTCCAATTCTGAAATTTCAGAGAATTTCAGTTCATATACTACTTGTTGTTTCCATCCTTACCTAAATTTTATACTTGCTAACAGATTCTTAAAAAAAAAAGTATGTACTTTTCTATTTCCTGGCTCCAGGTAGTTTTGATAATTACTACCTTATAATATAGTTTAAGCTCTTATACTGCTAAACTTCCCTTCTTTACATTTTTATTAATTCCTTTGATATTTTTGACTTTTTGTTCTTTACTTTTGTTATATTGGCTCTGCATACCCATGAATAATTTATATTTTTCCAATTATCTAAATATTTTTTAGTTCCTGTGTTTGTTCTGGCAGATGTGCTTCCTGGTATTTTATACTGGTATTTTATATTCTAGAGTTATTTTAAATGGTGTATCTCTTACTATATTCTTATAAGATTTATGATATATCTAAAATTATTAATTGTTTCATATAACTTTTTAGTTGTCTTTGGAATTTTCCAAGAATATCATCATACTGTGTGCAAAAAGAGAAGTTTTATCACCTAATTTTTAATTTGATTCCTTCTATTTCTTTTTCTTCTCTTTTTGCTATTGCTAGGATTTCCAATATAATACTGAATAACATTGATGACAGTATGCATCCTTATTTGACGCCTGATCTGACTAGGAAGTCTTTTAGCTTATCCTCATTATAAATGACACTTGCTGATGGTTTTGGATAAACACTGTATTTTCAATCAATTTAAAGAAAAACCCACTTATACCTATATTTTCAAAATTTGTAAAAACAGAAATGAGTGTTATACTTTATCAAAAGCTTATAATCATAAGATTTTTCTTTTATTATTGATATTACCAATTATTTAATAGTTTTCCTTATGTTAAACCACCCCTGCATTCTTGATATAAATCCCACTTGGTCATAATGTATAATGTTTGAAATATATTTAATCTTTTAGCTAATATTTTATTTGGAATTTTTATATCATTATGCATTAATGAAATTAGTCTATAATTTTCTTTCTCTGTTTTTATCTTCATGGTTCAAGGTAACAATATTATATTTGTTTCATAAAAGGGGTTTGGTAGGATCCTTTCTTTACCTATTACTTAAAATAATTTATATAATATTTGAATCATATGCATGTATGAACTTCTTAGAGAAAATAGAACTTTTGCTTCCTCAAAAATTTCTATTCCATCTATTTAGAAAACTTTAACATTATATCTTTGTGTTATGACCTTGTTTAATCATTTCCCCCTTATGAAGAAATCATCCTCCTATTAATTGATTACAAATATAGTTTAAAATTGTAAGATATTTATATTGTCTTCCTGCTATAAAACTCAGAGATATTCCAATATCAATATATCATTAGATTTAGTACTATTCTTACAAAACTTTTTGATTGTAGAAATTTGCTCTAAAAGGAAAAAGAGGGACCTAAATATAACAATATTATATGTCAAAACAGAGGGAAAAACTCCCTTATCTCTATTTGATTCCAGGCATAAATAAGTCATATGTGACAGCCAATAATGTAGTCAAAATGTATCAAAAGCAAGGATTAAGATTACCAGATGGGGAAATTTCCTTCTCAGAAAGGAAATATTACAATGGAAAATAGGAGGATTTTAGTTAGGCTGTACCCAGGTTGTCCCCAAAACTTTTCCCAGGTGTAGACATCTACCTTTAGCAGTGCCCAGATCATGATGCAGCACATGCCATTTTCTACTATTGGTTTCATGACAATTTATATAACTGTTACTGTAATTAAAGCTCAAATCAATAGTAATTTATAATCCCAAGAATTTTTACCTTAAATAGCAAAATTTCACTAACCACAATTTAGGCATTGCATATCTTTTCTGATGTTTCTCTGTCCATTAATTTTTCATTTATCCTTTACTTATAAATTAAAACTGCCCATATTCTGTAATTTCAGATATACAGCAAATATCTGATAATTGACTCATCCTTAATATGTTGAAGCTATTTCTTTAAACCACCCTATAAACTTTCATAATGGTCAAAATTTTTCAAATGAAAATTGGTTAACACATATTATTATTGTCTGCTTTATAACAAAATATGCTTCATTAAATATTTAGCAGTTTTCAAACATCTATTTTTTATCATATCCTTTTAAATGCCAAATACCTATATAACAACATTTAGATTAAAATGTTGTTTTGTCTAATAGCATTTCTGTTACAAAGGTTTTTCAAATTTCACAATGTAAGAAAATTTAGAAATACAACAACATAAAGAATAAACTTCAGATGATATTAATTACATTTCCAAATTATCACATATAAAATCATTGATCTTATTACCTTTGGCATTTCAAAATCACTTTAGAGTTAGCAAGTATATACAATTACATTCATTTAAAGAAATAATAATACTGTGCTTAGCACATGCTAGTTACTGTGTTAAACACTTGTCAATCTTTTTATCATTTTGAGCCCCATAACAACCCTGGGAAGTAGGTATCATTATAATTTTCTTTATACAGATCAGGAAACTAGGGCAAACAGAGATAATTTGTCTAAGATTACACAGCTGATACATTTCTATAACTGGAACAGAGAAGAATGGGCTCATCAAAGGCAGAGGCTGGCAGCTTCTCTCCACCACATACTGCCATACTAGGTGCTGCTAAGGGCACCAGGACCTTCCTAAGCATCATCAGATGGACAGGACATGGCCTGCACTGGAGACACTACCTGGGAGTGTGTGGAAGAGGGCACTGGCTGCAGAATGGGAATCCTAGGAGCTGGAGTGCTAGGATTTCCCCCTTGGTGGTAATTCTTGGTAGCTGGGCAAAGTGGAGGCTAGCCATGGGCTCTGCCACACTGATATTGCAGCTTTGGGGTCAGGAGCTGCTAGGGCTGGGACCACTTATAGAAACCAGGGCCCAGGGGGCAGGAAGTACTACATCTGAGTGATACCCTCAGGTTTGCCTAGAGGGATGAGCTGCAGGATGTCCACAGGCACTGAGTCACTAGATCCACTGCTAGTGGGGATATCCCCCACCCCAGTGAAATTGTTGCCCTCAAACCCATCCACAGGTAGGCCCTTGGCCATGAAGGTATGGCTGAAGGGACAGAAAGTAATTCAAGTTTTTCTTTTTTTTTTAATTTTATTTTATTTGCATAACATGTGTGGGTAATTCTTCAACAATAACACTTACATAGCTTTCCGTTAGAAATTTTTCCCCCCAACTTCCCCACCCCTCCCCTAGATGGCAGGATATCCACTACATGTTAATTATGTTAAAATATTGGCAAATCGAATATATGTATACATATTTCCAAACTTATCATTGTTGTGCAAGAAAAATCTTATCTATACAAACGATATATCAGATAAAGGAAACACAATGTAAGCAAACATCAATCAAGGAGTATGAGAATGTTATGTTGTGGTCCACATTTCACATCCCTCTCTCTGGGTGTATATGGCTTTCTTCAGTGAACAATTGGAGGTGGTTTGAAACATTTCATTGTTGAAGAGAGCCATGTCCATCAGAATTAATCGTCATATAGTACTGTTGTTGCCATGTATAATGATCTCCTGGTTCTGCTCATTTCACTCAGCATCAGTTCATGTAAGTCTCTCCAGGTCTCTCTGAAATCATCTTGCTGGTCATTTCTTACAGAACAATAATATTCCATAATATTCATATACCATAATTTACTCAGCCATTTTCCAATTGAAGGGCATCTATTCAATTTCCAGTTTCTAGCCACTACAAAAAGGGCTGCCACAAACATTCTTGCACATGTGGGGCCCTTTCCTTTCTTTATGATTTCTTTGGGATGTAATTCAAGTTTTTCTAAAAATTTCCAGCACTTTTTTTTTAGCAACTGTATTTGGGAATCTGATCTGAGATGAGAGGAATTAACAGGGACGGTGTCTTTGGACTGGGAAGTTACAAAAGATTTCTGGTTTAAACAATCATTTAAGGAAGTGTTAACAAGAGGTTGCTATAAAACATAAATCATTTTCCTAATTTTTTTTTTCTTAATGCTGGGATTACTTCTAAAATAGCTTCCTTCCTTCATTGTTCTAGAACAATGAAGCTATTAACCTTGCAATTTACTTTTAACTTTTAGAATTTGATTTTTATCTTTTCTTAAAAATATTCTACAGAGTGGCACCCCCAAACTATTGAGATGTTCACAATATATTCCCACTTCTGACATCAACTAATGTCAATGGGACTTCTAACCTTTGGGTGGCTGAACAAAACACACTAGAGACAGAAGAGTCAGAAATCAAAATAAATTAATTTTTTTTAAATTTGAAAGTAAGGGAAAGGGCTTACAAGTAAGGACATTCCTAATGGGAGAGCTGCCCTTTAGTATGGGGAGAACTCAATATTTATACCTATGGCTATGGAGTGAGCTGACAATGATAGGTAACAGGACAATGTGACAAGTTTGATTCATAACAAGGCTTCATGATCAGATACATTTGTGGGATTTTGCTGTGGTTGAGATCATATAGAGGGAGAATGCAAAGGATTATCGTTGTGTGGAGCTTAGAGCACAGTCTGCTTGCTAGACCTCAGCTCTGGAAAACAGCGTGTTTCCTAAAATCTTCATAGTACTCTTTTTCTCTGTATCAAGTTCCAATCCCCCCTTCCTCCATATATATTCAACTCTATTCCACTGTCTGAGCCCTGGGACAATTCTGCTTACTCTGATGCTCAATGATTCTTGCCTAGAATCATCATTCTCCAGCTTTTCCACCATTACACCTGCTGCCTGGCCCCCTGAGAATGAAGACCAGCTTGAACTCATTCCCCCATGACTACCATACTCTTATCCCCATCATATCACACTAGAGATTCTGAGCCCGGGGCTGTTATGGTACAAACCCCATCTTCCACTCCCACTTTCCCTTTCCCTCTATCCTCCCCCAAATGTTTCACTTATCATCTGGATATTTAAATCTGGAATTCTTACTCTATAGGTAACAAACTTGCTCAAGTTGCCTATCCCTTTCTTTCTTCTTCCCTCTTCTTGTGCTCACAGAGACCTAGCTTTTTCCTGATGACATATCTTCCCTGGACACACCTCCTAGTATTTGAACCCAAGATCATCTATATCCTGCTGTGAATCATGGTCATGGTAGGGACATCAGAGTACTCCTTGCTTCCTGTTGCCATTTCCCTCAACATCAAGTTTCCTCTCCAGGTTCATTCAATCCATATTTATCAGCCAACCAGGAGTTGTTGTCTAACCATCTCCAGAACACTTTCCTTCCTTCCTCAATGAATTCAGTGCCTCAATCACACACTTTCTCTCCTCCCTAACTCTTGCTCTCATACCAGGGGACTTCAACATACATATTGATTTTCCCTCAAGCGCCTTGACTTCCCAGGTTTCCAACTTCCTCATTTTCCATAACCTACTCCTCCATCTCACCTCTACCATAACCAGACTCTTTCTTCCCCATTTAGACCTCTTGTTGAACCAGCTCAACTCTTTTTTTTTAGAACCCAAATGGCCTTGGAGTTTTATTATTATTTTTTAATGAAAGCTTTTTATTTTTCAAAACAGTGGACAATTCTTTTTTATTTTTTCTTTATTAAAGCTTTTTATTTGTATAACATATGTATGGGTAGTTTCCCAGCATTGATCTTTACAAAGCTCTCCATTACAAATTTTACCCCCAGTCCCCTCCCCTCCCCTAGATGGCAGGAAGTCCACTACATGTTAATAATGTTGAAATACTTGACAAGTTGTGCGAGAAAAATCCTATCTACAAGAAAAAAAAAAAAAAGAAAATCAGAGAAAGGAAACACAATGCAAGCAAACATCAATAGAGAGCATGAAAATGTTATGTTGTGATCCATATTTCATATCCCTCTCTCTGGGTGTATATGGCTTTCTTCACTGAACAATTGGAACTGGTTTGAGACAATTCTTTGTTTCAGAGAGCTATGTCCATCAGAATTGATCGTCATGTAATATTGTTGTTGCTGTGTATAATGATCTCCTGGTGCTGCTTGTTTCACTCAGCATCAGTTCATGCAAGTCTCTCCAGGCCTCTCTGAAATCGTCCTGCTGGTCGTTTCTTACAGAGCAATAATATTCCATAACATTCATATACCATAATTTATTCAGCCACTCTCCAATTGAAGGGCATCCCTTCAGTTTCCAGTTTCTAGCCACTACGGGAAGAACTGCCACAAACATTCTTGCACATGTGGGGCCCTTTCCCTCCTCTAAGATCTCTTTGGGATATAGACCCAATAGAAATACTGCTGGGTGAAAGGGTATGCACAGTTTGATAACTTTTTGAGCATAGCTCCAAATTGCTCTCCAGAATGGTTGGATACATTCACAGCTCCACCAACAATGTATTAGTGTCCCAGCCCTCCCACATCCCCTCCAACATTCATCATTATCTTTTCCTGTCATTTTAGCCAATCTGACAGGTGTGTAGTGGTACCTCAGAGTTGTCTTAATTTGCATTTCTCTGATCAATAGTGATTTGGAGCAATTTTTCATATGACTAGAGATGGTTTTAATTTCATCATCTGAAAATTGTCTGTTCATATCCCTTGACAGTGGATAATTCTTCAACATTAGCCCTTGCAAAACCCTGTGTTCCAATTTTCCCTCTTCCCCCACGACTTCCCCTAGATGGCAAATAGTCCAATACATGTTAAATATGGTAGAAATATATGCTAAATTCAATATGTGTATACATATTTATATAATATTTATATACAGCTCAACTCTTTAATAGCCTTTGGTCTTGAGTTCCTTGCCCTCTTATCCTATTGTTGCTCTTGCCCTGCCTCTCAACCTTTGATTATATTTACAATTTATTGTTTTTGCTTCTACTCTCATCAATTGTACATATGTACATTATGTACATATTTTTCCAGACAATCCCAAGTTTAGTGAACATACATGTATTTGATACACATATACATGATATATATACAATATGTAATACATATACATATAGTATACAATAATACAGTTATAATTAGCATATGTTACTGTGTATAGACACACATCACACATGCTCTTTAGTTATTTAGCCCATGGATCTCAACTTCTGATTTGAAAATATATTCATTCTAGTGACAGTGGTTTGTTGAATGCATAGAGCTAAGAGATACATAAATTACTTTGGGGACATTTTAGCTCAAGCCAAACAAATTCATCTACTATATAACTTCTTCCCACAGGGAATTTTAGCTCTAATACAAAGTCCTAATGATCCAAAAGGCAGATGGGAGGGGATGTTTACCCTTCTAGGCATTCAGACAGATTTGTCAGGATCCTAGAAGTCCTAATGATCCCTTTAGCCACAGGGATGGAACAATCTTCAAATAGAGAAAGCTCTTCCATGTATCACATAGTGGTGAGGAAAGTACTTGGAGAATTGTAAAGTATTTGTCCTCATTGTCTTTCATGGATACATCTAGAGCAATAGACCAGAGCCTGAGGGTTCAAGTAAACAATCCCTTTCATAAGAATCTATTTAACATATTGTGTATAAATAAAATATAATACATAAAATATAATATTTATATATGCCATATTTATAATCTAAATTATATTTTTATAAAAATAAAATATGTAAAATTGAATATGTTTAACAAAAATACCCCCAAGTAAAACCCACAGGCAAGGAAATTATAAGCAGAAAGTAAAGAAGTTCCCCTGGGCCCAGAGCTGATTCCTTAGGGCAGCTGCCATTTTACATCAGCCCCCCAAACTGCTTTCTCTTTTCCGTCCAAAGAAAGGAAAAAAAAGCCTTAGGTTCGCAGACCTAGCACTATTTCTAGACCCAAATAGTTGATGGTAGGAAGAAAAGTGAATACTAAAGGGGTATAAGAATATGCTTCAATCATAATTTATTCCTATTCTCTAGCTTTAAATTTCCTTTCAATTTTTCAAGTCAATTCTGGCTTAGCAAAAATTGACGATTTCTGATGTATACAAAGTCATTGCAGGATATAGTGGAGAAAACAATAGCTTTAGTCTCAAAAGAGACTAGGGGTCACACATTACCAACCCTCTGATCATGGACAAGTCATCTCTCTGAGAGTAGTTTCTCCATCTGGAAAATAGTGATAATAATGCTTGTTGAATCTACTAATGAAATCATTCACAGGATCACAGATTTGAAGGTGGATGGGGCATTAGAAGTCATCTGTTCCAGTGCCCTAATTTTATAAATGAGGACTCTGAGACCTACACACAATAACTGACTTGCCCAAAGTCACATAGGGAGTAAGTTGGAGAGGTGGAATTAGAACTCAGGCCTTCTGATTCCAAATCCATACTCTTTCCCCTGTACTACACAATTGTGAGTAAAGTACATTGTAAATTATAAAATATTTTAATGCTACATGAGTGATGAAAAGCATTATTTTTCTCTACCAATATTCATCAAAAGTTTCATTCATCTGATCTGTGGGTTTTAGTGGAATGCAAACTCAATTTGAGTAAATGATGTTATAGGGCAGTCAAAAGAAAAAGAAAAAGTAATGCAGTTTTGAGTTACATTAAGAAAAGAATAATTTCTAGTAACATGACTGTGTTACTATCACTGAACTCTGCTGTGGTCTGACCATTTTGGAGTATGATGTTCTGTTCTGGGAAGCACAGTCTAGGAAACATTTTGATAAACTGGAGTGGGTCTAGAGAGCAATCAGATCGTGAATGAATTGAATTCTATCCAAATAGGATTAATTCAAAGAACTGGGCATGTGCAGCCTGAAGAAGAGAGGTCTCAGGAAGACAGGAAAAACTATATGTAAAAGAAGGATTAGACTTGGATCTTGTCACATAATACAGAACAAGAAGAAATGACTAAAAGTTACAAAGAAGAAAATTTCGGCTTGATATCAGGAAAAACTCATGAACAATTATACCTGTCCCAGAGTACAAAGGTCTGGCTAGAGAGGAGTGGGGCCTCCCAATCATTATGGCTCTTCAAGAAAAGGCTCAGTGACAATTGTCACATGTGTTGTAGGATGGATTCTTTTTTCAGCTTTGGGTTGGACCATATGGCTTCTGAGCTGCCTTCTAACAATAAAATTTTTATTCTGTGTAAGCCTTTGATTGCAGTTCTTTCAGACACATTTTGACATTACATGGGAAAAAAGAGGTCAATGGGAAAAGTGGTGTGAAAAGCATTCCCATTGTCTCCTTTTCTCACTATTGCATTGCTGAGAGGTGCTAAATATATCTCCTTCCCTATTGTCTTTGCTATTTGCCTCTTCTGCAAAGGGTTAAGGTAATGGTCACCAAAGTAGGGAGTATGTCATTATCCCAAATTATAAATGATTATTCAATAACAGAGGGTGATAAAATAGGTCATGTTCTACTCTCCTTGTGATAGGAAATTCTGGTTAATCTCTAACACAAGGATCTAAGCTCTTTCATTCATTACTGACTCAATATTTCTCCACTTTCACTGTTTGGTGGTTAGTTGTCCTTCACACTTGAAAAGGATTAAAATGACATTACTGTGTTCGAGTCAAGGTATGGTGTATCCAACTATGGCTGATTAGAATAACACGAGCTCAGAAGGCTCTCCCATAGGTTGGAACAAATAGGTCAATGGAATATTTGGGGTAGATTCTCTAAATCTTTGTAGCTCACCTTTCTTTTGAGCTACTTAAATTCTGCTCTGCATATAGAGCACAGGCTTTCTTTGATGGGGTTACACCATACTGAGTGGTTCTGTGCCAGTGTCTTCCCTGTCTCACAATCAATTCCAAAGTTCTTCAGAGAGATCCCAACACTCTCTTTATATCACTTCTCACTAGTCCTGGAAACAATGGGCTTTGGCCTTTCATGGCAATTTCAAAAGAACTCCAGACCCAAACCCCAGGAACCGTAAAATTCTCTGAGTCCCCCCCATCCCTTTTCTCAGTCACCATTTCCATCATCTAATCCACAGATTGCTTCAAGGCTTTGACAGGTGTCCTTCAGCATGCTATATGCTCTATTTTGGTGTGATGATTGAGTAAGAACCCTGCCCTCTCATTTAATTTTTATGTTGACAGAATGAGTCACAGAAGCTGAGTAGTCATGGATTGGTTGTGATCTGCAATATAGATATCATTACGTTACCTTTCCCTCTCAAAATATCTCTTTTTCAAGCTTCCCTATTACTGTCAAATATGCCATCATCCTTTTGGTCATTCAGTTTCAAAAACTTGATGTCATCTTCAACTACTTATTCTCACTTACCCCACATGTTCAATCAGTTGTCAGATCTTTATATTTCTATAACATTTCTCATATTTGTTCCCTTTTCTCTGCTCACAGAGACTCTGTCCTATTTCAGGCCTTCTTCATCTGTCAATCAGACTATATCATAAAAACCTATAAATGGTCTGCCTGCCTCAAGTTTCTCAACTCTTCAATTTCTCTAGTATGCAAATGCCAAAGTGATTTTCTTAAGGTGCAGGTATGACTTCCAGTGATTCTCTATTGGATCTGGAGTGAGATATTATTTCATATTTATCTGATCGTTTTCAAAATCTTTTTTGGTGTGAATTTTATGTAAGGCTAAAATATTTCAACTCTATATGAAGAGAACAAGGGGAAAATGAATTTGGTCCAAGATCCAGTCTTCTTTTGTCCTTGATCATTTGAATAAGATACCAGAAGGAATCTGGAAAGTGTAACTGGATGATTATTGTAAGTAAACCTCATGGTTTTGGTAATGGGGATATCAAAAAGCATTTTGCCAATCCTAGGCTGTGTCACCTTCCTTATTTAAAAATAGTATTAAAAAAGCCCGATAATCTTCCAGTTGAAAAAGAATTCTATAATACTTAGAGGTTGAAGGGAGTGAAAACTGATACTGCCCATTGAAGAGTAAACTCAGGAGATTGACATATCCTGCAGAAACATTATGTACTTTGAAGAAGCCATTGAGAGAGATCTGCTCACCCCAGCCCAGGAAGCAACAGTTTCCTGTTACCTTTCTGGGCTTAGTCCAACATTTCCCAGTGATAGAACATTCTACTTAGCCCAGCAGTAGCTGACCAGTCATCTGAATGACCTGTTTGACCCAGTATAGGGCTATGAAACACAGTATTTACACATTTTATTAGCTATAGCTGGTTAAAGGTGTAAATGCAGAGGGTGTACTGAATAATTATTAGCACATGTATATGATTAATAGATATGTACATATTAGGGGCACATGTTCAATTTGTTTCTTTTTTCTGATAAGAATGCATGATCAAAAAACTCTGGAGACTTCTGAGTTTGGGGGTGTTGAGTTAGTTTACCTAGTTTGGGGGGAGGCACACACCATTCCCCTGAAGGGACAAGGTCAATAGAGAGACCAATGAAATCCAAGAAAGATATTTCTTCGGTGTAATCAGATAACCCAGTACTACTTTTCTAAGACTTTAATTTTGATTTTAACTCTTTCTATGAGCATTCCACTAGAGTGAGAATAAAATAAAACAGTCACAGAGGTAGTAAGTTTCAAAGAAAGGATTTGAATTGAGCCAGGAGAACATTGTATATTGTATTAGCAACTTTGTGTGATGATCAAATATGAATGAATTAGCTGGTCTCAGCAATACAATGATTCAAGACAGCTCCAAAAGACGCATGATGGAAAATGCTATTCACATCTAGAGAAAGAGTTGATGGAGTCTGAATGCAGATTGAATCATACTATTTTCACTGTGTGTGTGTGCATGTGTATGCATTTTCTTTTGATCTGTTTTTTTACAATATGACTAATATGGAAATATGTGATTGTACATAAATAATCTAGATCAAATTGTTTACCATCTTAGGGAGTAGAAAGTGAGTGAATGAGGGAGAAAATTTGGAACTCAAAATTTAAAAAAATGAACGTTAAAATTTATTCCTCTGTAATATTAGGAGGATTGGGCTGAATGATCTCTAAGGTATCTCAACTCTAAAACTATATTCCAAAAGTTATCCTTTAAATGATGTTTTCTTTCATTTTTTTCTTAAAAAACATAAACATAGCAACTCAAGGATATAAGCAGAGATAGAGAGTAGAGGTAGAGGGAGTACCGACCCTTGAGGAAATGGAAATATAACTGCTATTGCTAATGAATCTGAAAACTCGGATGCTAGTATGGAAAGAAGTAGGTGTTATTCAGTCCTTTTTCAGTCATGTCTGACTCTTCCTGATCCCATTTGTTGTTGTTGTTGTTGTTTTACTTTAATTTTTGGTGACAGATACTGGAGTGGTTTGCCATTTTCTTTTCCAAGTCATTTTACAGATGACAAAAACTGAGACAAATAAGATTAAGTCATTTGTCCATGATCACTCATAATCTGAAGTCATGATGTCATATAAGGAGGGGACCATCTAAGAAAAAGCAGCGGAAGTATTGGATAGAGAACAGAGGGAAAATTAGGGTTCAGTTCTGGTTTCTGACTTCATCAGGCCCTGTGACTCTCTGGGCAAATAAGACTAAGTGGCCCAAGTGTTACTGATCTGCACCAACAGAGGGAGCTTCCTTATTGGGAGTTCCCTACCAATTATTAATCAATCGATATTTATTAAGTGCCTACTATGTGCCAGATATAATGAAATCACACGTCTGATGCAGAATATAGTATATTTTTTTCTTATCAGCTTCACTGGGAAAGAAGGAAATAAATAAATTTGTGGGTTTTTGTAAAGAGGGTTGGAGATGGGAAGTTCAGTGTAACAGCCATAGGAGCACCTCTGAAGCACGAAAAAGAAATAAAAAGAACCCCACTCTGCTGTAGCTCTAACAACAATAATAAAAACTATCATTTATATAGAACTTAAAGGTTTTACATTGCTTTACAAATATTAACTCATTGATCTTCACAACCACCCCTGGAAGGCTAAGAAAACTGAGACAGACGGCTAAGTGATGAACACAACTACTAAGAGGATTCGGAGGTCGAACGTGAACCCAGGTTTTCCTGATTCCAAGCTCTAACTACTGCACCACCCGGCTGCTTCCACCGGGCCATAGGGAACTTCGAACGCCAAAATGGCTGGAAATGAGCTCAACCTGAAGGGGCAGAGAAACTTCCCCAAAATAGGTTAAATGCATTCAATGAGAGAGCAACTGGCCCCGCCCTGCTTCTCCGTGATTGGTCCTAGCCTCTCCCTCCCCGCACCCTGGGACTGGATCTGTAGTTAGCATAAGCCGGGGCTGTGGTAGTTTAAGATCTGAACGCAGGGCATGCTGGGAGATGTAGTACGATTCTTCATCCTCCGACATAGGGAGCTAAGGAACTTGGGAGTTGCAGCATTTGTTGTGCACTTGAGGAAACCAGGGAGACGATCCGCAGGTGGACTCGGGGTTGGACTGAAGCGTGGAGCTCTGCCTCCCACAGCCTTGTCTAGAGACAATGCTTCCCTAGCCAGGAATCCGACCTCGTGAGGGGGAGGGGAGGGGGAGGAGAAGGGGAAAGGGAAATAGGGAGGAGGGAGGGAGGAGGGGGAGGATCTTTAGGGATGAACTGCCCTCCACGCCTCTCCCCCCCCTCCCCAGGAGCAGGGAGGGGTCCAGGTGGTTTCATTTTCTTGAAGACAGTTTTAGAGTTTGCCGTTCCTTTCTGAGGCTTCTAGCCCTCTCTGAGGGGTTAATTTTCTCCGCATATTACCTTGGGGTAAAAGGACAAGCATTTGCGCTCTTTGGGTCCCCAGCTCCTACTACCAAGGCCGCTCTCTGTTCTCCTGTAAGAGGATCATGTAATGCTGGAAACCAACCTAGGGATTATGTCGTCCAAATCTTCATTTTACAGATCGAAGCAAAGAACCAGGCCCGACAGTGTGACTTGTCCAAGATCACATAGATGAAAAAGGGTAGAGCCAGGATTCTAATCCGCCAGCTAGAAAACTAGGCCAGGACCACTCTGCTGTCATTCAATGAAGTCAACAAATATTAAGTACTTACCAGGCACTGGGGATTTAGAGATGTGACCCAGACTAATGCAAGGAGCTCATAATCTAATCGAGGGGTAGTACAAACAAAATACCGCGGGAGAAAACTGAGTCAGGGAGAGATCACTTTCACTTGGGGATGACAAAATCTGTATATAGAGAGGATATAGTGTCAGAGATTGGAGGAAAGGAGGAACTTTAGTAGATATTGGAAGGAATCCATTTATTTAATAAGAGTTGGAAGAGAGCAGGGAAACAATATTGTTCAACTTGCATCTGAATTTAAATCCTCTCATATCACAGAAACTGGTATTCAGTTTTGGATAGCTCTAATTTTAGAAAGTTTTCCTTAAGTCAAGCCTCAAACAAAATAAAAACTTTCTATCCAATACTTTAAGTTCTGTGCTCTAAGTGTAAGCAAAATAAGTTCTTTATATTCTTCCATGACACAAAATTAAATTCATTAAACAAGCCTTTATTATCAACTTAAGACACTGATTTTATTGAGTACTGAGTATTACTCCCTCCTTGTTCTCTGCCACCCTCAAATCATTAGCTTTTATATAGCACTTAAAAGTTGAAAATTAATCTAAAAATATTTTTCATTTGATCCTTACTATTATCCTGGGATATAGGTGCTACTATTACCCCCATTTTATAAGGGAAAACTGAGGTGGAGAGAAGCTAAGTAACCAGTCACACAACTCTAAGGCTGGATTTAAACTCAGGCCTTCTTAATTTAAAATCCAGCAATCTATCCATTGCTCTATTTAGTTGCCTAAAACAGTGTCTTACCTCAAGGTACTAGGAAGATATAACATATACACAAATAAGTAATTATGAAGTAATTTTAATAGGGAGACCCCATTAATAACTTGGGAAATCAGGAAAGTTTTCATGTAGCAGGTAGTACCCGAACTATGCCTTAAAGGAAGCTGGGAATTCTAATTTGCAGAAGTGAGGAGGAAGTTCATTCTATACCTGGGGAATTATCTATGCAAAGGAATGTATTGAAGGGGAATAGTACGATATAAAATTTGAATCTGGTGGGAGCCAGATTGTTGAGGGCTTTAAATGTCATGTGGGAAATTTTATAATTTTTCCTAGAGGTAATAGGGAACAACTAAAGATTTCTAAGTAATGGGGTTAAATGTGCTGATCTGTGTTTTAGAAATATTAACTTGATGGTTAGGTAGAGGAGATACAATAGTGGAGAGAGATCCTTAGCAGTGAGACTAGGGTAAATAGAAGCTATGTGAGTAGATAAATGTGAGACAGCTTGTGAGAAAGTTGCATTGATAAAAGTTAACAACTAATTGAGAAGAATCAAGGAAGGTTGTGAACCTGGATAACTGATACAGAAAAAGGCAAGTTTGGAGGGAAATACAATGTTTTTTTTTTTTTTTTTTTTTTTTTTTTTTTTAACAAATATTGAAGATGACTTTTAGGACATCCAGGTAAGAACAGCCAGGTTGATAACATGAATTTGGGAGAGAGATTAGGTTTAATATACAGTTTTGGGTGTCTATTGTATAGGGACACCATAAAGGTAGAAACAAAACGACTTGACAACTGATAAAGTATGGAGAAGGAGGAGGCAGTTAATAACAACTTCTAAGCTTGCAAACCTAGGTGACCAGAAAGATGGTATTACACTCAGCAGAAATAGTAAAAATTTGGAAATTTTTGTGGAAATGTGAATTCCATTTTGGACACACTGAATTAGATGTGCTTACAAGACAGTGGATAGAATGCCAGGTTTGGAGTCAGGAAGATTCATATTCCTGACTTCAAATCTGGCCTCAGACAGCTACTAGGGGTGACTGGCTAGGTCACTTAATCCTGTTTGACTCAGTTTCTTCATGTAATACTAATCTGGAAAAGGAAATGGCAAACAACTACTTTTTTTTTTTTTTTTTTGCCAAGAAAACTTCAGAAGAGTCAGACATGACTCAATATCACAAGACATTTAGATGGAACTGCTCAGAAGGCAGTTGATAACATAGAAGTTCAAGAGAGAAGTTAGCATTAGAAATGTGGATTTAGTAGTCATCCACATAGCTAAGAATTGAATTGTAGAAATAGATGAGGTAATAAGATCACTTAAGAGTGTGTTCATATATGTCTATATAAAGTATATGTATACTATATAGTATATATACATGTGTATACATATATAGACATGTGTATATATGTATATGTGTATCTGTATGAGAGAGGTTTTGTGTGTGTGTGTGTGTGTGAGAGAGAGAGAGAGAGAGAGAGAGAGAGAGAGAGGGAGAGAGGGAGAGAGGAAGGAAGAGAGGGAGGGAGAGAGGGAAAGAAAGGGAAAGAGAGAGGAGAGAGGGAGGGAGGGAAAGAGGAAGAGAGGGAGAGAGAGAAAGAGAAGAGAGGAAGAGAGGGAGAGAGAGGGAGGGAGAGAGGGAGAGGGGGAGGGAGAAGAGGAAGAAGAGGGGGAGGGAGAAGAGGAGGGAGAGAGGGAGGGAGAGAGAGAGAGTGATACAAAAGAAAAGAGAATATGATTCAAGATAGAGCTTTGGGGGATATTCATGCTTGGTGAGTAAGATGATAATTGCGTAGGAGCAATATCTTGATACCTCCCCCCATCCAATTTAGGCTAATTTTTCCTAAAAAAGAATTCTTAACATTCTAGAGACTTGGTTGGCTCAGAGGACTAAGGGCTCACTCAGACTGTTAATATCCCTTCTTCATCAAATAACAAAGCAGCTAGGAGGACCTTGGTGGGGGTGAAAGGGGGGAGCTTAGAGGTTTGCCTGGTGAGTCATGATGAGTAGCATAGGCAAAGAAACTTTTCTCAGATAAATTAATTCAAAGTGTTCTCAATGCCTACTGAATATCTTCCTGTTATAGCTAAGTAAGTCTCCTTTTGTTAATCATTGAATGATTTATGAGTATCTCATTTTATTCCAGTATCAAATCTTAACTACTGGAAGACTGGCCTGAGTCAGGCCCAGGCTAGGACAAAGATCGAGCAAAAGAATTTGAGAAAAAAAGTCATACAGATAGAAAAAGTAAGAGACAAGAGAATGTAAGCATAGCCAAAGAATAAGGTTGTTTTCAGGGATAGATGATAGGCAAAAACTACAATGGTCAGGTAGAATGAGGATTTTACAAGAAACCATTTTGTAAAGCTCATTACCAGAAAACTGACCACAGTGAAATTAATATTTTTGGTTGTGAGAGAGAGAGAGAGAGAGAGAGAGAGAGAGAGAGAGAGAGAGAGAGAGAGAGAGGGAGAGAGGAAGGAAGAGAGGGAGGGAGAGAGGGAGAGAGGGAAAGAAAGGGAAAGAGAGAGGAGAGAGGGAGGGAGGGAAAGAGGAAGAGAGGGAGAGAGAGAAAGAGAAGAGAGGAAGAGAGGGAGAGAGAGGGAGGGAGAGAGGGAGAGGGGGAGGGAGAAGAGGAAGAAGAGGGGGAGGGAGAAGAGGAGGGAGAGAGGGAGGGAGAGAGAGAGAGTGATACAAAAGAAAAGAGAATATGATTCAAGATAGCCATCTATCATGATGTAGGGGTAATCTGTAATTTAGTGGTTTTTAAAAACACATTTTATATTTTAGTTTTTTCAAATACATGTAAAAATAGTTAATATTCATTAAAAAAAAATTCCAAATTCTCTCCTTTCTTCTTCGCCCTGCAGGAGTAGGAGCTTTCATGCTGCTGAAACCATAGGTTTTTTAAAAAGTATTCACTAAACTCTAAATCATGGTAGTTAGGTCCCTTGTTAATTTGCTGGCAAAATCTGCACCATTAGACTGTTGTCTTCCTAGCCAAAGGATGACTGAGTGGAGTGAATTCTGTCCCAAGATCTAGCTCTTGGCTTGCCCTTGGGAGCCCTGAGGTTCAAGGTATAGGATATGAGTCTTGAATGAGCCCTGCACCCAAGAGTCAGCTTTCCTTCGAGATAGATGTTTGTACTTGGTTTGCCACATTAAAGAAACATTCTAGCCCAGGATTTTAAAATGTGAAGTCACTGTGTAAGTCAGAGCAGTTAATGTGCAAGAATTTGGACTAATCACCTTTTAAAAAGCACACCTTTCCAATGAGCAGAGATAGTGCTCACTTAAGATTCTCTCCCTTTTGAAAAACATTAAAAAATCATAATTTGTAAGCCCAGAGGGTGAACACTTTGACTTAACAACCCCTGCTCTTTCTTTGGCAGAGCATTAAAGAAACCATTAACTTCCTGCACTAGGGGATAGCAGGCATGCCCTTGGTCTCCAGCTTTCATTTGAGAAGCACTCAAAACCACTGGTGGCAAATCCAGAGGGAGAAGAACCCTTGCTTTACTTAAAGCTCTTGTCTCTCTCTTGCAATGTTAAATTATAAAAGGAAAAGGCTGATGCTAAGACATCTTGTCAAAATAGAGCCAGAAGAACCTGGACTTGGTGAAGCAGGGCTCTAAGTTTTTCCCTGTAGTGACTCTGGGCTTTTTATCACATAAAGTTCTAATTCTTGTGTATGACTCAAACTCCTTCAACTAAAAGCTCCTTCTGTTTTCCTGTCCCCAACTTCACTGATTTCTGGCTAAATTCTAGTTTGAAGTCTCGGATCCATCCAGGCAAACCCTCTTTTTAACCTTATTAATCTTATCTTTTCCTGCAAAGAATCACATAGAATCTCAGGTACTTCAGAATCTGAAGGTACTTCAGAGGGTAGACTATGCCTGAACAAGAATTGCTAAAAAGTGGTCATCCAGTTTTCACCTGAAGGCCTCTAAGAAAGGGAATTCACTACCTATCATGCACTTTAGTATAGCTTTATTTCTAAGAAGTTTTCCCCTCATATTGAACCTAAATATGTCTCAACTTCAGGAAACAATTTTATTAACCTAATTAAATTGTTAGAATTAGGTGAGATTTAGTCTTGAACCTCTGCTATTCTAGATAACCAGGTCCTGAAATGGTAGGAGTTGGGATGGTACATTTTTTCAGCTTCTTATTCTCTATTAGAATGTAAGTTTCTTGAGGCAACACAGTATTTGGCATATGTATACAACTATTAAGTACTTGTTGCCTGCCTATAATTCTTCTGTACATAATTCTTTATAGCTGTATTAGCCCGTTCCTGTGTTTGTCTCCTCTTGTCCATTAGATTCACTAAAAGTCTTCAGAGACAGGAACATGATAAAGTTGATCATCCATGACCAGATGCTCAGTAGGCTAAGCAGGGACCTAAAAAGGCAGAGGTGGTAGGCTTAATCCTTTTGTGGACCATTTAGCATCACTTTACTCCCCAACCACAGCCTGTGCCACCTGGCTCACAAAGATTTCTCTGTGGAAGAGAAATCAGATCCATCATTTTTGGGGGAAAAACCCCAAAATAGTTCAAAATGCATGACCTACTGATGGCAGGCAGTAGTTTCATCTCCATGTGAAAAGCCCCAGTGCCCAGTATGAAGTTTGTCCATAGGAGATGCTCAATAAATACTAAGGAGATGAGCAAGATTTTTATTTTTTAAAAGACTGAGAATAAAGTAGAGCAAACAGAACTAAAGATGCTTAGCCTGGAGGAGGGAAAAACTGGGAGAATATGCTTATTGCTTTTATATATTTGAAGACTTGTCATGTAGAATACAAATTTGACTTATTTTGCTTGGCCCAAAGTATAGCTAGCCCTAGTGGGTAGAAGTTATAGGGAGGCAGATTTCACTTCAGAATGAGAAAGACTATCCTAACAAGGAAAGCAATCCAAAGGCAGAGTGAACCATCTCATAAAGTAGTGAGTTTCCTGCCACTGGTAATATTTAAATTAAATCTGGATGTGCATCTGTCCAGAAGGTTGTACAAGTAACTAATTTCTCAGGTACAGGTTGGACTAGGTGACCTCAAAGGTTCCTTCCAACTCTGAGATTTTATTTTTCTATTCACCACAAGAGATCACTTAGAGGCAATGTTAGAAAGAATGTTAGATCTGGAGCCAGATGACCTAGGTTCCAATTGTGGCTTTTTACCTTGCTACCTTTGTGGTATTGTCCAAATCATGTAACTATTCAGTGTCTTTTTCATCTGAGTTTTTTCATCTGTAAAATATGTGTGTGGGTGGGCTAGGTGGAGATTTGAACCAGATAACCTCTGAAGTCCCCATCACTTCATCTATGATTTCATGAGCCATATAATGAAAACTTAGAGGTGGCACTAACAAGCCTGGAGTCAGAGCACAGTAAGGAAAAGAAGTGTTGGAATGCTTGATTATAATTCATGCTCCTGGCACAAGAAGATTCAAATCATCTGGCTTTGCAAACAAATCAGCAAATTCAAACATGGAAGTACACTGGGCAGCATTTCCTAAAAGCTTACTTGCTTTAGTAAATTATGCCTAGAAAATGTTTTGAATATGTAAGAAGTAGAATATGTTTAATAGGTAGCAGGAGAAATGCTTACATAATTCATTTCAGAATCAACAGCTAAATCTGTTATTGACTGTATTGGAAGCTTGAGACAAGAAGCTATTAATAATGTTTTCCAAACAGGCACATTTTTGATTCAATTTAAGCCATCTAAACTGAGGCATGACTGCTGGGTGATCAGAAAAATAGAGTCATGCAATCTGGTAGTGACAGGAAGCCTGGTCTAAGGAAAATATGATGCAGTTCTAAGACAAAATCATACTTCTGAAAAACTATAGTGAGGTTAATTTTACATTTGTCATGAAAGGTCTTTTCACTTTATTTTAATTACAACTCCTCCCTCCCACCCCCAATTATCTGGGAACTGAATTTCAAAGAGCAGATACAGTACTGGCTGTGTCAACTTGAGCAAATCACTTCATCTTTGAACCTTGGTTTCTTCCTTAAAACGGGGATACTAGGAACAATGAAAATGTAAAGGATTATATTTGGGTTTTTAAATTTATTGTGTTGCACTTTTAAGACTCATATAGCTGGGGGCAGCTAGGTGGTATAATGGATAGAGCACCTGCCCTGAAGTCAGGAGGACCTGAGTTCAAATCTAATCTCAGACACTTAATACTTCCTGGCTGTATGACTCTGGGAAAGTCACTTAACCCCAATTGCCTCAGCAAAAAAAAAAAATGCACAATGTCCCACTCTGAAGAAATGATAGGATAATCATTGAAAGGAGAGTGGAGAAGAGGATTGGAGTCAGTACAGCTATGGCCATATCAGCTCCCCAGGTTTCTGGTCCATTCAACTCAGCATATATTTATTTATTTATTTATTTAAAGCTTTTTATTTGTATGACATGTATATGGGTAGTTTCCCAACATTGATCTTTACAAAGCTTTCCATTACAAATTTTACCCCCAGTCCCCTCCCCTCCCCTAGATGGCAGGAAGTCCACTACTTGTTAATAATGTTGAAATGCTTGATAAGTTATCAGCATATATTTATTAAAGCACCTACTATCAATATTCACAATCATCCAGCACTTTCTACTTCACCAGAAATTTCACAACCTGAGGAGGCAGGTATTATGTTAACTTTTTTTTTTTTAAACAGATGAGGAAACTGTGGCAGAGGAAGATTAAGTAACTTGCTCAGGATTACATGGCCAGAATATAATAGAACTGGTGGAACCAGAGGAACCAGTATTTGAACCCAGATCTCTTGACACCAAATCCAGTACTCTATCAGGCTACTAGATATTATGTTCAGCATTCTGATCTAGGTCCTACACATCATGATAATGAACCTGTAGGAAAGATTGGGAAAGGGAAGAATGCTACTGACTAGCATGTCACATTCAAAATATCCATCTTTACCTGATTCTTAGACTATCATTTTATGTTCATTTCACAGCTAACTTCTAGAAAATGTCATTTATACTTATGATCTTCATTTCCTTGTTTCTCACTCTCTTCGTAGACCTTGATTTTTCAAAAAAAGTTAATTTTTATTCTTTAAAATTTAACATTCATTTAAAATTTCTGAGTCCCAAATTCTATCCCTCCCTCAAGTCCCTCTTCCATTCATTGAAAAAGAAAGCAATATAATATTATTATGCATTATTATGCAATATTAAACTCAGTTTTTTGAACTCCAGCTACCAATCATATCACTTAATAGAAACTACTCTCTACTAAGTTACTGATATTCTCTTAATTCAAAAATCCTTATATCTTAGCCCTCTTACCTTACCTCTATAACATTTGACATTGTTGACCACTTCTCCTGCATATTTTCTTCTCTCTTGACTTCTCTTTAAAAAAAAAACTTAAAAATTATTTCTCTCTTTTCTGTCCCCTAAAAAAAGTAAAACAAAATCCTTGTAACATATATACATAGTCAAACAAAACAAATTCCCATATTGGTCACATATAAAAATGTTATCACCTTTCTCTGGAAATATGTAACATAGTTTATCACTACATCTATCTGAGTTTTCAAATCTTTCAAAATTGTGTGTGTGTGTGTGTGTTTTAACAATGTTGTTGTTATAGTATAAATTGTGTTCCTGGTTTTGCTCTCTTAACTTTGCATCTGTATCAGTTTAGACAGGTCTTCCTATATTTCTCTGAAACTATCTCTTTTGTCATTTCTTACAGCAGAGCAGTATTTTATTACATCTGTGTATTACAATTTGTTCAACCATTCCACAGTTAATAGACACTCTTATTTCTAGGTCTTTGCTACTACAAATAGAATTGCTATAAGTATTTTCGTATATATACACTTTATTCTTTCAACTTCTTGGAGTATTGACTTACTTGTGATATTACTAGGTATAGGGGTTGCAGAATATGGTAACTTCTTGGAGCTATAACACTATTCTCACTTGTTTCTCCTCATACCTCACTCTAGTTTTCTTTGCTGGATCACCACCTATAATTAATAGGTGGGTTGCCTCAACACTCTATCCTTGGTCATCTTCTTGCTTTCTCGGTGGTGATCGGGTCTCATTGGTTAATATCTTTATGCAGATGACTTCCAAATGCATGTATCCAGCCCTCATCTCTCCAGTACTATAGTTTAGCTTTACCTGCATATACTATAGGAATCTCAAATTCAGCATGTTCAAAATGAAAGCTAAATTTCCATCCAAATTAACTTCTCTGTCATAGTTTCCTATTTCTGTTAAAAGTGTGTTAGTCACTCAGATTCACAACTTTCCATTTATTCATGACTCTTCCCTTTCCCTCTACATCTTATTAGTTGTCATGTCTTGTTGATTTGACCTTCGTAATATCTCTCTGATCTATCTCCTTGTCTCACTATCATAGCCTCTCTCCTGGTTCAATCTTTCATCACTTCTCATATAGATATCTATTGGTATACCTGTTGTGAAATTGATATTCCTAAAACATAAACTCTTATTGCCTCTTCTAGGATAAATACAAAATTCTAAGCCTGATACTTAAAGCTGTCTACAATCAGGATCTCATTTACCTATTCAGCTTTGGTCCTTGTCACCCCCCTTCATATTCTCTACATTCCAAACTGGTTTGCTACCTGTTCCTCCTTTATGAAACTACCATTTTGTACCACTGCAAGGCAATCTCTCATGTCTAAAATGCAATCTTTCCCCACCTCTACTTTAATATCCATAGTGTCTTTCAAAGGATAGTTTAGGTCCCAACTACTACACAGTATTTTTCCTGAATTGTTAAGATTGTCTCCCTCTTGAAATTACTTTGCATATATATAAATTTATTATAATGCAGATGGAATATTGCTTGAGATCAGGAAGACCTGGGTTCAAATTCTGCTTCAGACACATACTAGCTGAGAGACTCTGGGTAAATCATTTATTTATTTGTTTTATTTTATTTTTTAATTAAAACTTTTTATTTGCAAAACATATGTATGGGTAATTCTTCAACATTGACCCTTACAAAGCTTTCTGTTACAAATTTTCCCCCCCTAGTCCCCACCCCTCCCCTAGTGGGTAAATCATTTAATCTTTGTACATAAGTCTCCTCACTAGAAAAATGGGGTGGTGAGAGGAGTCAGAGGTCAGATTTGAAGGCTTCTAAGATCCCTTTTAACTGAAAAATCTGATTCATAATTCTGTGTGGTATTCTACCCTGTAGATTGTAAGCTCTGAAGGCAGGATCTATTTTATTGTTGTCTAACACAGTGCTTTACATACTTAAATGTTTGTTGAATTGAACTGAAACCAAGATGCTTTCATTGGACACAAAAGAAACCACGTTGAGTTTGAGGATAAGCTGATATTATAGGAAGCAAGTGTTGGAAGGAGCACTAGGACCTATTTTTGCCTTGGGTAATTGCCTGCTGGCCCATTTACAGATGCAACACACCCTATATCTGAAGTACTTATGCAAAAGATCCCTGAGTGAATATTAATCTGTTCACTGAGTCTATACTATGCTTTAGATCCTAGACTTTAGAGGTTGGTTCAGAGAGTTAAAATTTACATCAGGAATTCAAACAATGAACAAACCTTGGCAGTTTTTTTCTGTATCATCTCGTTAAGAGAAGTATTTCTCAGAATGCAGCCAAGGTCATTCTATTTCTGTGAGGGATAGTGACCAGATCTGTGATTTCACTGGGCCCAGCTAACTCTAGAATATGAAAGCTATTTTGTTGCTGCATATCAGCACCTTCTCTTTCAAGATAGCCTTAGAAAATTACCCAGGGACACACAGCTGGTGCATGTCAGGGGCAGGGCTTACCCAGTAGTCTTCCTGACTGAAAGACCAGCTTTCTATACATTATACAAAGCTATTTCTCTGAGTACAGGTCCAAAGTTAGCGATGAAATGAGCCAATGTCACTCCTCCCTTTCCTTTCTTACTCCTTCTCTCCATCAAATCAATTGCAATGCTCCAAAATCCTGATCTGAGAATGGAGAACACAGGGCACCTTACTTCCCTGCCAATGAGAGGTTCTGGGGTGGGGAATTCTGGGAGACACAGAATATTCCTGTCCAAAAAGGGAAAGCTACTACTTAACTACCCCCATCTGGCCCTAAACTTGGAGAACTGTTGCATACTTCTTGTCTCCAGATGGTTGTGAAGAATGGCCTTTACTAGATCTCAATTGGACATCCACTTTTTTGATCATTCTCCCCAGCAAGTGTATATGCTAATTTACTATATGAAGTATTTATCTGGAGAGGTTTTGCCACAATATTGGTAAGAATTGATTGAAGTGGGAAGGAAAAATTGGTCAAATTTTTTCCTTTTTAAAATTCCTAAAACACATAGAAATAGCTCTCATTTAAATTGCTGCATCAAATGGTTCCAATTTAAAAAGTCTGCAGTAACAGATTGTGATAACAATAGAGTTATAAAGGGACAGGGACCTGTCAAGGCTGTTTTTTTTTTCCCATTCCACTCATTTTAGCATCTAGGACATATGGTCTGAAGAGTAAATCTAGGTTGGAAATGATGGCTTGCAGCTAAGCTTCCTGACATTTCTTGAAGATCAAGGCCACAGGTGGCTAAATACTGTAAGAAAAGAGAAAAGCCGAATGCAAAGGGAACCCTGTCAGTGTTAAGGAATGTGAAGCTGTGTCTTATGGCTCACCAGAGAACCCCACCAGGGAGACACTTTCCCAAGGTAATGAGTATGGTTGATGTGACTGGGATAACTCCAAGCTTTTTGCCTATCTGAATACTCCACCCAGGAGACGAAGCCAGTATATGTGATGAGTGCAGGGCAATGTATGTCAGGGCTTATATTATAATGAGCATAAAAGAATCCACACAGTAGAGAGAATCCTGAGAAGTGTTGTGTTAGGAAAAAAGGTCTATCTCTATGGCAAGTCTGCTCACATACCAAGGAATATGCTAGAGGAAAAAAAAAACTGGTAAGCACAAGGAAGAAATAAGTTATTCAGGTTGTGATTACTGGTAAAGCTACCTAGAAAATTTTAAAACAAAAACAAAACATCAACTCCTCTAAGTATGAGATATCATTCCCTGTATTAGAAAGGGTCAAAAGATTTGAGTCTCAGTTTCTTCATTTTAAAAATGAAGAACAGTTCTGAAACTGTTCTTAACCTGGAGTCCATGAATTAAAAACAATTGATAATTATCTTTCCATTTGATTTGTTTCCTTTGTAATCCCATATATTTTATGTATTAAAAACATTCTACATATAATTATACATACACACATACATATATGGGGTAGCTTAAGGGAGTGATGGAGTATCTGGAGTCAGGAAAATCTGAGGTCAAATAAATCTTCAGGCACTTACTAGCTGTGTGACCCAGGCCTAGACATCAATGGTCTGCCTGCTTTAGTTTCCTATCTGTAAAGTGCTGATAATAATGGCATGTACCTCTCAGGATTGTAGTGAGGATAAAATATTTGTAAGTGCCATACAAATACTAGTTATTATATTCTGAGGAGTGTGTAACTTTCACCAGACTGCTATAGGGGTCCATGACATAAAAAGGGTTAAGAAAATGATGAAGGAAATTGTTTCTGTTGGTCTCTTGTTTGAAATTAAAATGCATTTGTCTACAGCAAAATATAAATATTTCTCTTAGTTTCTATAGGGAATAGATCTTCCAAAGTGTCCAGTGTTATCCTTCCTGAAACAGATGGCCAGTTTCTTAATACTAACGTCTGATAGACAAGAGAAAAGATAGAGAGGAAAAAGGGGATGGCTAGTCTTCCACCTAATATCAAATTTAATACATACATAGTATGGAAACGGGGCAAAAAAATGTGTATACCTTGTATTTTTCTTTACTTTAGCTGTGCCCCTTGCCAGATATATTGTCCCCTCACTTACAACTCAGTTTCACTGGCTCCAAATTCCATTTTATGCAAGAGGCCTTTCTCTCCTATATTTCCTCCAGTCTACTTAGTACACATTAAATATACTAGTATACATCCTAGAAATCACTCCATAGAATGTATATTCTCTGAAGGCAAGGACTTTTTTTTTAAACCTTTCTTTGTATTTCTGGCACTTAGCTCAGAGCTTTGCAGCTGATAAGCAATAAGTTCTAAACAATGTAAGGCAGAGCTAACAAATAATCACACTTAAAGGTCTAAAAAGTTCTTTCCTTAAAACACCACCTCAATGAAATAAGACAGTGCAAATATCTCCATTGTACAAATTAGGAAACTCAGTCTCTAGTGTCTTGCTCAGTCACCCTGCCTGAAAGACTAACTCAAAGCAGGTCAACTAGGGTGATAAGGCCTAAAAACTATGTCACATGAATAATGGTAAAAGGAAATGGGCATGCTTAGCCTGGAGAAGACTGATGGAATATGAAATGTATCTTCAACTATTTGAAGTATGATCATATGAAGGAGAGAAAACTTATTTTCCTTGGCCCTAAAGGGCAGAACTTGGAACAATGAAGCTGCAGTCTGGTAGATTTAAGCTAAAAATGATAGAAATCTTCCTGAAAATTATAACTGTCCAAAAGTAGAAGGGGCCTTTTCAGGTAGCAAGTCATTAGAGGTCATTAAGTGGAGGTTGGATGACTACTTTTCAGGGATGTTATCTCAGAGATTATAGATATAGGTTGGATTAGATGCTCTCTTTCCATCAATAATCATCCAAATCCCTGTTTCAGAGAATCATAGATCTCATTGTTCCAGAGAATGGAAGAGTTCAATTTCCATGACTCCCTCAGTTCTAGGAAGTGGTCTCAGAAATCCACCCAGGAGTCCCTGTTTCATCACTGAACTATTCAGAACTCCATAGCTCTGGTCTTTCCTTGAAAACCTCAGGTTTAAGATATACAATTTTAATCTGAGGATCCCAACCTCTAATGTCTGTAACATGGAAAATTCAGGGTCTGCTCAGAGATGAGAAGTGGAACCTTACTCAGGTGTGGAGCAGAATACTGGAAACCCTTGATGCCCACCTGCTGAAGGAGAGAAGTCTGGTTCTGTATCCTCTTAAGTATTACCTCTTACAATCACAATAGGAGTTTCCCCCTGATTTGAGTGTGAACTGGGATCCATCAGTCTGTGGCCTGAGGATGTTATGGGCAACTGTGTAAAGTGGAGGTGCCACAGTTGAGCCCATGGAGTTGCCCTTAGGGAATTAGGTAGTGCCTAGTGGTTGGAGAACATTAATTATCCATGGCACAATACAACCAAGCATGATTTCATCAAGGAGATGACACACTCTGAAGATAGGTCTGGGTTCATGAGATCTGCTAGTGGGAAATAGAGACTCAGAAATGAGGATAATGAAGAATGGACAGATGTGCTGCAACTGCATCATTAACCAACTCCGTGAAAACTCCAATAAGGCATTCTTAAAGGCAAGAGAAGACATTTCAGTGATCATTTTATTGAGGGAAACATGTTTGCCCATGTACATAAGTCTAAAATGAGACCACCCACGGATGTTGACCACCCTCCTCTTCAGGTTGTTTCACTGCCCAATAGGAACAGAGGTGTATTACTTCTGTTACAGGTACACTACGGTTGCTGTTGTGATCCCCACTCTGCTGTTCCACAGCAAGGGTTGGCTTTAGCTTCTCAAACCCATGCACCATATGGGTTAGGGGGAAAGAGAGGTACCACATCTTCTCTATTTGTTTCGTTGGTAGAACTGGTAAACTGCTTTCTCTTGTTCCCGGGTCTCGATGGAACCTGGTCGAAGCTGGCGGATCTCAGCCACAGCTTGTCTCCCTGACAGGCCTCTCTTCTTTACCAGATAGCAGGCCAGCATGGTGCCTGTCCGCCCGTAGCCCAGGGCGCAATGCACCCCCACAGCCTGCAGGGATGGGGTTCAGTTGGAATAGGTTCTCACAGATCCTGTGCCCTTTCAGTCCCAGAGGACTAACCAGTTTTTAGGTTCTAGTCATAAAACCATTGGATCAGAGATGTATAATTGGAAAGAACCTCAGGGACTGACTTTGCTCAGAGAAATTAAGGGACTTGCTGACATAGAAAGTAGTAGAGATGGTATCTGAATCCAGATCCTGCCTCCCTAATCTCACAGAGACCTGGAGCACGCCCCCCTTCTCTAAATATACCCAAGAATTGGGCAGATAATATCTTAAGAGCAGCAGGTCCTAAGCCCATCTTCCCTTGCTGAGTAGAGTGGTACTTGGGGTAGGAGGCAGCATCTATGGACTGGAACACAGCAGGGAGCCATTGTACACATATACCCATGCCTTCCCTAGTCTTAGGAGGAATGAATATGGAACATGACTACGAAAGCTTCTAGCCTTAGGGTCTTTGTCAGAAGGTATTCATTTGAGGCACAAGGTTCTCTCCCCCTTTGTTTAGAATTTTCATATCTTATTTATTTATTTATTTTTTCCTTCTGATGCTTCCTTTACTAACACGCCTGAACCCTTGCTTGCCCTCAGGAATCTCCGACCATTTTCCTGGTTATAATGCCTTCTACCGTCAATAACTTGTTTTCCTATCACCATTCACATCTCAAACTATGAATATTATCCTTTCCCATCACTGACTTTTCTTTGATTCCTAAGGACTCTTCCTCAAGCTTCCTTCTCTTTAATCCTACCGGCTTCCTCCTTTGGAGGTCCCGGCTTGCCTTTTTCTAATTACTGTGTGATACATTTACTTAACACATATACTTCTCTCTACTCTCTGGATTCTCAGACACACCTAGGGAGGTATGTATATGCCATATCTATTCGTATATAAGTATATAGTTTACACATAGATGTATCTTCTCTAACTCCCCACCAGAATATGAGCTCTTTCGGGGCAGGGGCTTGTTTCAGGCATTCTTTGAATCCCCAGACTTTAGCCCAGTGCTAACACTGACCACCCCTTTGATCCTCCTCCAGTTGGCGGGGCTCTTCGGGGTCACACGGTTTCCTTTTCCATGTTTCTCCCCGCCTCCCTCCAGTTTTCTGGGGCCCGCTGACCCCGCCTCTCCTCCCCTCCTCTCCAGGCCCGGACCGGTCCGCCCCAGCCCCGTAGGCTGACCTCTCCCCGAGCGTTAGCTTCGTCCACAATGCGCACGAAGCGGTCGATCTGCTCGGGCGTCGGCGGGCAGAAGTCGGGGACGCGGAGTCGGTGCACCCTGAGGCCGGGGCAGGTGTCACTGTAGGGAGGCCCACGCTCCGTCAAGGACACCAGGTGCCGCACTCCCTGAGCCCACAAGAACTGATAGTGGGCAGGGATCCGGGGCAGTGCCAACCCCGCTAGGCGGCCTGGGAGCACCCACGAGAAGTTGGGGGGTTGGGAGCCCATGGCCATAAAGTAACTGGGGAAGCGGGGGTCTTTTGGGGACGGGGTACAGCGGCGTAACCCCGTCCCCCAAGCCCCGCCCCGCCACAGGCACTTCACCCGCTTCGTTGGTACCAGGGTTCCTAGAGGGGGGGAAGAGAGGAGGTGTCTCCTACAACTTCCGAGGTAGTACTGGTCTCGCCTTTGTCCCGGGATTGGTTAATCATAGGGGATGGGGCGGAGCCAAATGCTGGAATTCCTTGTTACAAGGAATCGGGCATTCCGAGCTCCAAGGCTATTGGCTGATTCGTCAAGAATGGGCGGGAATTATTAGAACGCCTCACTTGGTGATTGGTAAAGCCGCTCTATCGGCTGAGTAGGGCGATTGCCCAAGTCTAGGGGTTTAATTCAAAAAGGGGAGACATTCTCCAGGATTCCGGGCTCTACTGCCTCCTGGCCGCTGCGGTGGGATATTTCACCACCTGCCGTCCATCCTACTTATTTCCTTTTTAGTTTTTTCCTGTCTTATTCAATTCTTTTTTTCCCCCCATTGGATTTTTCTTAAGGTCCTGCTGTATGTCGAAGTTGGGAACTGGGGACAATTCGACAACGCAGTAATTGGCTGTACAAAGGACAAGCATTCAGTATGTACTGAGTCGTGGTCAGAGAACATCTACAATAATGTCTCCTGGGCACCATATTTTATCAGCTCCCACTTTGTCGAAGAGCTGTGACGTCCTGCTGGGATGGAGCTAGGACCGAATGGGGTTTGGAGTAGAGACTGGAATTATCTAAATTATACTTGACCCCTGGGAGGACAAAGATAGGAGCTTCAACGAAACGAATTTAGAATTTGATTTAAGGGGTAAACATTACGGGAAACGGGGTTCTTCTGGCCTGAGGACTTCTAGCAAAGGCGGAATAATCACTTGTGTGGTATGATGGGAAGAGAATTCTAGTTCATTTTGGGCTCAATAATCCCCCAAGGTTCTTTCTACTTCAGATTCTTTGATTGTATGACCCAGACCTTGCCCACATGGAGCTAGCAGGGAAATATAATTCATACACAAGTAACTCCAATGGAATATTAAGTGTGACAAACACACAAGAAATATATATCAAGCCTTTTCCCTCCTTTCAAACTTCTTTACTACTGCTGTCAAGGCTACCACCATCCTCGGTCACCCAAGCTTACAATCTAAGTGTCATCCTTAATCTTACTCTTTCTCACCTCCATTTTCAATGTTACTAAAATCTGTCCATTTTACTTTCTCAGCATCTCTATTATAGGCTCCCGTCTTTCTTCTGACACTGCTCCGCCCGGATATTAACTCATGACATTATCCTGGGATTACTGCTTGCCAAAAGCCTCTCCCCATTCCAGTTCATCCTCTACCTAGCTGTCAAATCGATCTTTCTAAAGTGCACATCCTCCTCCTTTCCCCCGACTCCCCATCATCCTCAGAATCAATGATAAGACTTTTTAAGTCCTTTATAACTTGGCTCCTTTCTACCTTTCCAATCTCTTTACACCTTATTTCTTGGAATGTGCAAGGACTAATACCTTTAGTGTAAGGGTTTACTAAACTCTTCAGGGCTGTTCATCTACCTTTGGTGTTAACCCACTTCTCATCTGTAGCTATAAGAAGCTATAGCATGTACAGTGACACCCTGTTAAAACCATCTTGACAAACAGGTTGAGAGTAACCAAGAGGTCTCATGCTCATTAGTGAGTTAGGAGATGTCTGCTCCAAGGATGTGAAAAGTTCTTCTAATGAAATGGGCAGATGAGGATAATTTGGCAGTGGTCATGAAGGTGCCTGAAGTAGGCATTGTGGAACATTTAGAACTTGATCAGGTGTAGAAGATACCAAGGTCATCTAACTTATCCCTGGTCATCACTCATTAGTTATCCTGACTTTTGTCTTATCATTGAACTTCAGTGACTCTGGAAGAGTGAGACTGATGACTTTATTAAATTCTCTTCCCTTAAATCCAACATATGAGCAAGTCAAAATATCATTCCATGGCGTTATTGATCTTCCAAGAAAACAAAGGATTCTCCTTCATGTACTTCATGTACTCTGCAATCTGATTTTTGATGTTCTGTCATTCCATCTCCCAAATCTCTATCCATTTTCACCAACTGCTCCCTGTCCTTGGAATCCTTTCCCTCCTCATCTCTTCTTCCTAATTTTCCTGGCTTCTTTTAATTCTCAATTGAAATCTTTGTCTTTGCAAGAAGCCTTTACCAGTTTTACTTAATGACAATACCTTTCCTCTGAGATTATCTCCAATTTAATCTTTCCCAATCTTTCCTAAAGCTAATACCTTCCCTCTGAGATTATCTCCAGTTTATCTTGTCTATATCATAAGACTGTAGTAGTTTGCATGTCTCCTATAGCAGATTGTGAGTTTTTTTGAAAAACAGAAATTATATTTCCAGAGCTTAACACAGTGTCTGGCATATGTTTTTATTCAATTGTACCTGACTCTTTATGACCTCGTGGATCATACTGTCTATGAAGTGTTCTTTCCAGAGGTACTGAAGTAGTTTGCCATTTCTTTCTTCAGTGGATTGAGGCAACGAGAAGTTAAGTGCCTTATCCAGAGTCCAAAACAAGAATTTGAAACTGGATTTGAACTTGGATCTTCTTGACTCCAGGCTCTATCCACTGACACACCTAGCTGTTTTTTTTTTTTCCTGGAACATAGTAAGTGTTTAATAAATGCTTGTTGACTTGACATGTTTCCCAATGACTCGTCATCTTTATCTTTCTAGCTCCTAAATAACTATAAATCCTTTGTAATAAAGAATCAATTAAAATAAAAATTTGCCATGCCTAATAACATTCCTCATTCTGTACCTATAGTCCACAACTATCTGCTGGAATATGCTTTATCATCAATCTCCTTAAGTTACTATTGATCATTACATTTTTCAAGAGACCTGCTTTATTTCAATGGAACATTGAATTTATCTTATTGTTGTTATCATACAAATTGTTCTCTTAATTTTGCTTATTTTGTTATCTGTTACTGTAGATATTCCTATATTCCTTTTTTTTTTTTTTTTGGCAGAGGCATTTGGGGTTAAGTGACTTGCCCAGGGTCACACAGCTAGGAAGTATTAAGTGTCTGAGACCAGATTTGAACTCAGGTCATTCTGACTTCAGGGCTAGTGCTCTATCCATTGCATCAACTAGCTGCCCCCTATCTTCCTATATTCCTTATAATTCTTCTTGTTTGTTTCATTTTACAGTACAATACTATTCTAACACTCTCATACCATAATTTGTTTAATCATTCCTCAAACAATAGGCACTCACTTTGTTCCTAGTTTCATTTTGTTCTGTTTTGTAGGGCCTGCTGCAAAAGTGCTGCTATACATTTTTATGTAGAGTTTATTTTCATCTTTCTTTGATCTGCTTGAGGCATACATCCAATACTGGTATCACTGGGCCACTGTGTACATTCTGTTAATTGACTTTTCTAGTGTAGTCCAAATTATTTTCCAGAATTGATAGATCAATTCACATTTCCACCAGCAGTGCATTAGTATGCCTATATTTCTAGACCAGAGTCAAGTTTTGAAATCTGGTGAAAGTCCAAGGCTACTTCAGAACTTCATAACACCAAATAGAGTTATCAATTGATTTTGTTCACAGGCCAGGAGGATTACCCAATATTAAATACTGTAATTTGCATGTTCACTTCACTCTATTCATAGTTTAACTGTTGTTGCTGCTGTTGTTTTGAGAAATGAAAGGGATATTAGAGATCATGTAGTTCAATATCTTCATTTTATAATTGAAACTGAAGCTTAAGGGAAAATTGACTATTTTTGAACAAGGCCTTGAGTTCCAAGCTGCTACCATTCCAAGGGTGGCAGACTTTTTAGGGCAATTTGACTGTTCTAACACTTTAGTTATAACATTTTAGGATTCTACTTGGCTTACTATTGTTTGTGCTGCAAAACAAGGAGTCTTTGGCGTATGCTTCTTTCTCCTGCTCTAAAGTCTTTGTTCTTTCTCTCTATTTGAATTGTACCCATCCTGTTCAAGACCCTCAAGTAGCCTTTTCGGATTAATCCAGGGTGAATTCTTGATCATCTATGGTGCTTACAACCAACGTTTAGCCCTAAATTACTAGATATGCTCCTTTATAGTGAGCTCTTTGAAGTCTTTCCATTGATGGGCTCTAAGTAGAGGCTAGGCAATTTCGTGACAGGGATAATGGATTTATAACTGGAAGGGGCCTTATAAGCTCTCTTCTGGGGGAAATCATCTAGTCTAAACCCTTCACTTTAGAGAAGAGAAAAATGAGATCCTGAGATTCGTCCATAGTTTATTGTAGAGGGAATAAGTAGCAAAATTAGTATTTGAACCTCTGAATCTTAGTACTCTTACTCTTATACCACATTAGCTCACTGGTTTGAATTCTATAGTTGTGTAATACCTAGAACGCTAGATGGGGCAGTGGAGAGAATGCTAGATTACTCTTTGTGAGTTCAAATCTAGCTTCATTCACTGGCTGAGTGACTGGGCAAGTCACTTAACCTTGTTTGCCTCAGTTTTCTTATCTGTAAAATGAGCTGGAAAAGGAAAATGCAAACTATTCCAGTACCTTTGGTGAGAAAACCCCAAATAGGTTTGCAAAGAATAAGACATGATTGAAAAAAAATGATTGAACAAGACCAGCTAGTTGATTAACATATTCTGTAAGTTTTGTCTCCTTTTCAAGACTGCAGATTTCTGAAGCAAAGGCAACGTATGTGTCTTATATGTCTCCTAGGACATTGCTAGGAATAGTACAGCTGTTCTATTCATATTATTATGATGGCTGCTTGGGGGAAGTTCATATGAAGATGGCCATCTTTTCTCTTGGGTTTAGAGTAATAATATTGGAACAGAGATAGGGACTAACGAGCAGAGGTATGGAAAGGGAGCCTCAGTGGGAAAGGGAAGAGGAGGGACCTGGGGCTGTAATAACCTATTCTCTATGTTTCTTGTAGCTTTTGGTATGGAGATTCCATGTGTTTTCTTTGGCTCTATGCTATGTTTTATATTTCTCAGTAGTTAATGATTCATTTTCTTCCTTGGGCTTCAGAGTAGAAATTCTCATGGTGCCCTAGGGTGTTTTACTTTTATCTAGTGAGGTGCTGTGAAAGGATTTATTCTAAATCACTTTAATTTTAAAAGTAAATAAAAACCATAACGCTATTTTTGGGTGGAGTAGGAGAAAGGAGAGAGATTATATGAGTTTGTGTGGATTGTACTGTGTATATGTGAATGAATGTTTTTGTAAAGAAATCAAACTAAAATGACAAGGTTATCTTAACACTTCTAGAGTCTAACCCAGTGCCTTATAACTAGTATGTATTAATAAATTTATTTTTTGAATGAAGTCATGAATACATGAACAAGTGAGTGAAACAATATAATTCTCAAAAAGCTGAGAATTGGTGCCTTATGGAAAAATCATTCCATTGTATTATAGGAATAGAGGTAAAGTGGGGCACATGAACATACATATACATGTGGGGAAATAGGGTGGGTAGACAGAGTGAATCATTCAGTCAAACTGTCTGATTTGGGTTAATATTTCCCCTGTTCTATTTATTTCAGGTAGTTGGGTGACCAGGAGAGAAATGGTAAATGAATGTAACAGGAATTGGTCTGCAAGAGAATAGAGTAGGGCAAAGAAAGTATTGTTGGGAATGCAGCTAAGTGGTGTGCTGGAGCTAGTTTATACTGCTTGGAGAAAATCAATTGTTAAATTTTCAGTTTGAGAGTTTATATTGTTCTTTCTCTCAGACATCTTCCCTGTCAGAATCTCTAAGCCATTGCCTGCTTATTTCCATAGGTCAGTAGCCCTGCCTACCTTACTATGGTAACTATATAGGTTCATATGATTTTCCTTCTGGTTTTTACTTTTTATGTGTTGACTCAGTGACTGTGACATCTGTGATCAGCTAAACCAATGGTGGGGGTCAGATAGAAGATAATGAATATTTAAAACAATTTAAATAGTCAGGGGGAAAAGGTCTACACAAAGACCTTTCATTCTTGTAATTGAAAAAAAAAAGATATCCTGTAGTTGCATTATTGTAGAGACAGTGTGATTCTAATGAAAAGTGCACTGAGCCAGGATTCAGGACACCTGGATTTTATTTCTGGTCCTGCCCCCATTATTAGCTCTGCAATACTAACAAAACTATTTAATTTCTTGAACCTAAATCTAATCAGAGAAATTTTATTAGAAAAAAATGTAAGTCTTATAAATTGGCTTTACAAGTATGGAGCTAGACAACAGATTTGGGGAGTATACTGCAAGCTCAATGAGTCAACAGTGTTGATCTATTATGGAAGCCAAGAAAGTTAATGTGATCTTAAACCATGTTAGGACATGCATAATAGGCCAGTATCTTATGTCAGCAGTATCAAACTCAGGAAGTACAAAACTCTTAAATTCAGCCCAAACAAGATTAAAATGTAATTAGGAAATATTTAACAAAATAAATAAAATACAGTACCCCATAGATAATATTAATTTGTGATTTTCTTGCTTTTTTTGAGACAAAAAGGGTTAAATATCTTGCTTGGAGTAATACTACTACTTAGTATCTGAGGTCAGCTTTGAACTCAGGTCCTCTGGCCTACAGGACTAGTTGAGTGTGAAACTATAAGTATAGAGCTACAGTACAGACCATTTGGAAAAGTAGAACTTACTGAGGGATGAGAAGCATTACTTTAGTTTCTTAAGAGTCCTTTTTCTGCGTGGTGAAATTTCAACCTCAGGCTGCATTCAGGTTCAAAGAGAATATGTGGAAAGAAATCCTAAAGAGGAATACTAACAAGAGAGTATTAATTGGAAAAAGTCCATCAAGAAATAGACTAAGGTTCATATGAATATAGAATTGCTTTGGGCCAAAGGTTACATGTCAATGATAATCTCTTTATTTAATATCCTAAGCTTACTAAAAATCAAATAAAATGGATATTTCTATATGTATTATATAAGAGAATATTGTAAATGAAACCGTAGATCTCTCATATGCACCAATAGTTTTTTTAAAATATGAAATTCTACATGTAATATTTAAAATTTGTCTGTGATTCTTTCTGTTCTTATCAGTGATATAAAGGTGCCTTAATGATCTCTTTTCTTTTCTTTTTGCTACTCCTTCCCTAGCTTCCTCTACCTTCCCTATCTTAAAAAAAGAAAAGAAAAACAAAACTTTTTTGAATATTCATACTCAAGCAAAACAAATTTCTGTTGAGTCCATGTGTTAAAAAATTCCTATCTTAATCTGTACTTTGGGTTCATTATCTCTCAATAGTAGATGACTAGCACCTGTGATGTGAGGGCTTGCTAAGGTCTTTTCAGGATTGTTTATCCATCTTTGGTACTCCCCTTTTACCCAATTCTTACTTGTGCCTCCAAGAAGCTGTAGAATGCACAGTGGCCTGTAGAACCTTCTTGGCAGTTGGTCTAAATCAGATGGAGGTTAATCAATAGGTCTATCAATGAGTTAGGGGGATGTGTACTTCAAGCATGTGAAAAATTTCCCTTTTAGAATGGGAGAATGAAGACAATTTGTTCCAACATCCAGGAAGGTGCCGAAAACAGGCACTGTGGAGTGCTTAGAGTTTGGTCAGACATCATAGAAGCCAAAATCAACTACTGCATCCTAGGCCACCACCGGTCATCCTGACTTGAGTCCTGGCATTGGACTTTGATGAATCTGGAAGAGTGAGCAAGGCTGATGACTTTGTACAACTCCACCTCTCTTAAAGTCAATTCTCAAGCAAGTCAGGATATTATCTTGTCATGTTTTTGGTCTTCTTTAAAAATGAAGGACAAACATCATCAGATGGGTAGCCTCCTTCATCATCAGTTCTTTGGAATCACAATTAGTCATTGCATTGATCAGCTTTTTTTCCCTAAGCACTGAAAGTTTTCCTAGCACTGAAAAATTTTAAACACAGGTCAAGAAAGACCTGGGAAGTCCACCAGAGACCTCCTTCCAAGATGACATTAAGGCATTAATGACTAGTCTTTGCATCTGTTCATTTAACTACTTCCAAATATTTGTAATGATACTATAATCTAGCTTTTATTTTTCTTCTTTTATTATAAAGGTTGCTTATACTGGACACATTTGAACTTGAGATGAATGAAGCTTATTAGAATGAGTATCAATACTTTTCTACTTCTGTAATATGATGCTAGGTATAAAAAATTTTTTTTCTTAAAGGCAACTAAGAAGATAGCAGCAACTACCAAATACAATTCCCTTATAACATACCCAACTAGTAGTCATCTAACTCTTTGCTAAAAATCTTCAGCAAGGAAGAACTGTTGAGACAACATAGTCACTGTGGGATAGCTCTAATTATAAAGATTTTTTTCCACATATAAAATCTAAATATGATACTTTGCAACTTCTGTCCATTATTTTGAGTTCTGTCCTCAGGGAACAAGTAGAACAAATCTATTTCTTAGTCTACATGACAGCTTTTCAGATACTTGAAGACAATTATTTAGTCCCTATAGAATCTTCTCTGTTCCAGGCTCAATATTCATAGTTTTTTCAACAAATTCTCATGTAGTATAGCTAGTATTTATATAACATTTTCAGATTTTCAAAACACTCTACAAATATTGTCTCATTTGATTCTCACAACAACCTTGGAAGACAGATGCTAAATTATAATCCCCATTTTTATATGACATTTTCAGATTTTCAAAATATTCTACAAATATTATCTCATTTGATTCTCATAACAACCTTGGAAGACAGTTGCTAAATTATAATCCCCATTTTACAAATGAAGAAACTGAAGCAGACAGAGCTTAAGTGATTTTCCTAGAGTGACACAGCTTGTTTGAAGGAAAATTTGAACCCAGGTCTTCCTGTCTCTACCAGAATTGTGCTACCCTAACTGCCTCATATACCATGAACTTTAATTCTTTCACCTTACTGGATAAAACTATTACCCAGAATTAAATTATATACTCTAGATGAAACATGAAGAGAAAAAAAATACAGCGGGATAATCTATTTCAGGAAGCTATATAATGTCTTCTAAAACCATATCCAATTCTAGGGCTGCTTGATTCTTGATCTTATTGGGAAGGATTCAATTGTCTCTATATTAAAGACAGTTTAAGTTGTATATTAAGGTAAAGTCCTTTTAGTCCTATGCTTTTAAATACTTTTAATGTAAAAGGGAATTAAATTTTGTTAAAATATTTTTATTCTATTACTATAGTCATCTGAATTTTGGGTGGTAATATATATTAATTATGAAAGGTAGTGTGGAATGGTGGGGAAAAAGTTGGCCTCAAAACCAAAGAAATGTGGGTTCAAGTCCCAGTCTGACACATAGTGACTGTGAGACTCTGGGCAAGTCACTTAATCTCTTTTTCGAGGAAACTTCTCTAGGATTATAAATTGTATAGACTGTGACCAGAATCATATTAAAATATAAATGACAAATATTTAACAAAATAAATAAAAATAGAATTTTTTCCTGTTGTTGTTCAGTCGTTCAAATCTTTGTGACCCCGATGGGATTTCCTTGGTGAAGAAACTGGAGTGTTTTGCCATTTCCTTCTCCAGCTCATTTTACAGAAAAGAAAACTGGGGAAAACGGGTTTAAGTGACTTGCCCAGGCCACACAGTTAGGAAGTGTCTGAGACTAGATTTGAATTCAGGGAGATGAATCTTCCTGACTTCAGGTCCAAAACTCTCTACATTGCAGATAGCTACCTTCAAAATACAAAAGAACATAAATCATGTTAATCATTTGTTTTCTAGGGGCAGCTATGAGGATAGAGCACCAGTGCTGAAATCAGGAGAATCTGAGTTCAAATCTGTCCCTAGATCTTTGACACTTACTAGTGTCACTAGCTACAAGCTCTGTGACTCTGTGTAAGTCACTTAACCCTGATTGCCTTGCCAAAATAATACTACTAATAATAGCCTTTCTAAGTTATTCAGCCTCCAGTCCTCATTTATATATGATTGAGTCACATTTCTAGTTGACCTTGACACCACTAGTATAGACAATACCAAAATACACTTGAACAGGAATTACAATTCATTTTGGAATTTTTTAAATAAAAAGAACAACCTTAACAGACTGCCTAGTACATAGTTGGCTCTTAAAAAAGGTCTATTGACTGACTGGATGACGAGTTCAAAGCCAGTCTCTGATACTTATTAGAAGCATGATCTGGGGCAGGTCCAGGGCCATCTCGAGTCCTCTTGATCTATATCAGGCCACTGGACCCAGATGGGTCTGGAGGGAAAAGTGAGTCAGCTGACCTTGCACAATCCTCCCTCACTTAAATCCAATTCACTTGCATGTCATTGTATCACCTTCCTGATGTCATGGTCTTCTATGAGAACGTAAAACAAAATAACACTTAAATTTCTTTTTGCTTCAGTTTCTTCAGTTATAAAATGGGGATGTCATCTTTTCCTGTTTTTGAAAGCAATTTGTGTAATATAGACAATTATTCTTTGAATGTTTGATCGAATTGACTTGTAAATTCATTTGAGTTTGGGGATTTTTTTCCTGCAGTTTTCATTTATGACTTGTTTAATTTATTTTTCTGAGATTAGATTCTTTAAATTTTTATTTCTTCTGTTAATCTTGGTATTATATTGTTTTGTAAATATTCATCCATTTTATTATCAGTTATGTTTGCATATAATTGTGCAAAAAGTTTTAGTAATTTCCTATATTTATTCTTTGTTTATTGTGAATTCCTCTCTTTCATTTTTTAATTTGGTAAGTTCATTTTCCTCTTTTAGGGATCAAATTATCCAATAATTTGTTTTATTAGTTTCTTCAAAAAGCTATTTTCTAGTCTTATTTTTAAATCTGTGTTTTCCTCCCAATTTTTATTTATCTCTGTTGAGTTTCACAATTTATTTTTGCATTTATTGAGGTTTTTTGTTTTGTTGCTTTTGTGGTATTTTAGTTGTATTTTCAATTAATTGAATTGTTCCTTCTTTTATTGATTAATATGCTTGTTGATTGAGATATTTTTCACTACTGAATGCATTTACAGCATTCCAAGTTTTGGTATGTGGTTTCACTGTTTTTTGGTTGATGAAATTATATATTATTTATGTGATTTGTTCTGTTCCATGAATTTTAAAAAAAGTTTACAATGGATCTCTCTCTATCTTTATCCCTCCCCACTCCCTTCACAAAACTTGTAAAAATTAAGCATTGTGAAGGCAAACTGAATTGAGATAGTGGCAAGTATTAGATATAATTTACCTAGATATTAACAAATATTTTGCTAAAGCATCTCATATTACTTTGGAGGAGAAGTTAGAGAAATGGGGATTAAACAATAATACAAGCAGATGGTTTCAAAAGTGGTTGGATGGTGAAGCTCACAGGCTAGTTCTTGGTGGTTTAGTGTCAACATAGCAAGAGGTTTCCTGTGGAGTAACCTAGGAAACTGTACTTGGTCCTAGTCTATGTGACATTTTTATAAATGCCTTGAATAAAGGACAGTATATTAATCAAATTTTCAGATGACACAAATCTGGAAGGGAGAGTTAACAGTGGATGACAAGGTCAGGATCTAAAAGAATGGTGACAGGTTATATTGGTTTCTAACTCAAACAGAACCAAAGGCTGCTGATCCATATATGAACAGCTATCTGGCACAGTGGATAGAGTGGTACATCGTAAGTGATGAGTAATCATCTTCTTGGGTTCAAATCTATTTAGTAGCTGTGTGACCCTAGGCATGTTACATAACTGTGTTTGCCACAGTTTCCCATCTGTAAAATGAAATGGAGAAGGAAATAACAGTTCCAGTATCTCTGCCAAGAAAACCCCAGATGGGGTCATGAAAAGTTATACGTGACTGAACAGCAATAAATCCACACAAAAGGATCCTTGCAGCCACCTATTGACTTAGTTTTAAAATGTGATACTATCTATGCTTTATTGTATTTTTATTTTGTTACTATTTCTCAATTAAATTTTAATCTGGTTCAGCCACACTCCAGAGTGCTGCTGTCACCTTATCACATATTTGACACCTCTGGGCTAGAGCACTGAGCTGAATTTAATGAGATTCAATTCAGTAGAATAAATGTAAAATAAATGCACTTGGTTAAAAAAAAATCAATTTCACAAACAGAAGATGATGGAGACATTGTTACATGACATGTTCTGAAAAAAGGTGGTTTTAGTGTACTGTATCCTTAATATGAATCAATGGTATGATATGAGAGCCTCCCAAAATGAATATGAATTTGGATTATAGTAAGACGAACATGGCTTCCAGGAATAGTCTTCTCTCGTGAGACCTGGCCCTTTCCTCCTTTCTGGTCTTCTTAAATCTTATTACCTTTCACATAATCTATAATCCTGGTATGCTTGTCTACGTGCTGTTCCTTGAACACACCATGCTCCAGATCTATTTATTGCTGTCCTCAGTGCAGTGCTGGAAATGTTTAACAGCTGGCTCCCTAAGGGAAAAAAGTGTATGCAGGGCACATTTTTAAATTTAACTTGCCGTTTTCTCCATTACTTTTTAAAGTCTAAAAAACTGCACAATAATAAACCAAATCCTGATTTTCAGCACTTGTTGATTTTTCCTTCTTAAAATAATACTTAATTTCCCCCAATTAGATATAAAAACAATTTTTAAAAAGTTTTGAGTTCCAAATTCTATCCTTGCCTGATTCCCATTTTTCCTCCTTGAGGTGGTAAATGATCTGATATAGGTTATACATATACAGCCATGTAAAATATTTCCATATTAGTCATTTTGTGCTAGAAGACTCAAACAAAAAAAGAAAAATAATATGCTTCAATCTGTATTCAGACAACAGCAGTTCTTTTTCTGAAGGTGTATAGCATTTTACATAATTGTATTTTTGAGAATAGCTAAGACTTTAACAGTTCTTATTGTTACTATATATATTGCTGTTACTGTATACAGCTCTCTCCTGATTCTATTTACTACACGATGCATCAATTCATGTAAGTCTTCCAGGTTTTTCTGAAATCATCCTATTTATTATTTGTTATAGCACAACAAAATTCCATTACAATTATATATCACAATTTGTTTAGCCATTCCCCAATTGATAGACATCCCCTTAATTTCCAATTCTTAGCCACTACAAAAATAATTGTTATAAGTATTTTTGCACAGAGAGGTTCCCCACTAGCCTCCCTTTTAAAAATTTCTTTGGGATACAGACATAGTAGTGATATTGCTAGATCTCATTATACTCCTTTGGGTACCACTCCAAATTGCTCTGCAGAATGACTGGATCAGTTCACAACTCTACAAGCACTTGATTTCTGAGGTACACATGTTCACACAAAAATTTAAACATCAGAAAAAGTTCATTCTATCTGATTTCAGTATGCTGTTACTGTTCTCATACCTGGAATGCTCTCTTTCCTTACCTCTGCTTCCTGGTTTCCATGGCCTCTTTCAAGACTTAACTCAGATATTGAGCACACTTTCTTTGCCCTCTTTTCTGAGACTTTCTTTCCCCCAGATCTCAGGAGCTGCTCAAAGTACTCTTCAGCTTCAAGTCAAATGGAAGAGAAAGAAAAAAAGGGGTGTGTTTCCCTTTTTGTATGTGCACTGAATTTCACTTCAGTATCCCTGAATCTTAAGTTCTGTCTTCAACTAGAAATATAAACTCCTGAATCATCACGGTCAGAAGTAGGCTCATCACAAACTTTCATATGGTCATTTGAACTGAAACGAGGGAGGAAGTATCTGTTAATTCTGAAAGTCTTGTAGGGGTACAGGCAAGTCTATCCTGAATACAGTTGAATTTTTTGGAAAAATGAGCTGAAAATATGTCTGTTTAGGAAAATCTAGTGCATCTCAATTGTAAAAATAAATGACATGTACTCAAATGGTAGTTTTTGGTATAAATAAGATTCACCTTATCTTTTTAAAGAATTACTTTTAGAATTACATCTGGTAATTAAAGAGATAAGAGAAGTGAGTCAGTCTTCTCTAACTCAGTCACGATGAGAAGCAAATCTTTTTTTTGATGATTTTCTTTTTTTATTTATTAATACTTTTTATTTGCAAAACATATGTATGGGTAATTCCTAAATATTAACCCTTACAAAACTTTCTGTTACAAATTTTTCCCCCCTATTCCCCACCCCTCCCCTAGATGGCAGGATATCCACTACATGATAATTATGTTAGAATACTTAAGAAATCGAATATATGTATAGTTATTGCATAATTTTTTTGTGCAGGAGAAATCATATCTACAAGAAAGAAAAATCCGATAAAGGAAATACAATGCAAGCAAATCTCAATAGAGAACATGAAAATGTTATGTTGTGGTCCACATTTCACATCCCTCTCTCTGGGTGTATATGGCTCTCTTCAGTGAACAATTGGAAGTGCTTTGAAACATTTCATTGTTGAAGAGAGTCATGTCCATCAGAATTGATCGTCATATAGTATTGTTGTTGCCCTGTATAATGATCTCCTGGTTCTGTTCATTTCACTCAGCTTCAGTTCATGCAAGTCTCTCCAGGCCTCTCTGAAATCGTCCTGCTGCTCGTTTCTTACAGAACAATAATATTCCATAACATTCATATACGATAATTTATTCGGCCATTCTCCAATTGATGGGCATCTATTCAGTTTCCAGTTTCTAGCCACTATAAAAAGGGCTGCCACAAACATTCTTGCACATGTGGGGCCCTTTTGAGAAGCAAGTCTTTTGACCACAGTTCAACTCATCTTCTTAAAACAGAAGTTGAAGGTACTTTAGAAGGGGAAATAAAATTTTCTTTTAGAAGAGGAGTTAGAGTGGTGCTGGGTTGGCAGTTAGAAAGCCTCATTCCCTGCTCAAAATACTTTCCAAGTACTTTCCACCAAATAGAAATGCAATTAGGTTAATAAGTTTCTCTTATAAAATGCAAATAGAATATCCCCAGAGAGGGTTAATTCTATCTTATATATGAATTGCTTTAATTGGTTTACTTTCCTTTTCCTAGCATAGTCATTTTTGATGAGAGAAGGAATAGTTTTTGATATATGAATATTTAGGAGGCAGTTGTAGCATGTGGGACTAGGGTGTGTGTGTGTAGGGAAGTAGATAGTCAGAGGGCACTCCCCAGAGGATGCTAGTCACCTATGGTCTAGGGGAGAGCTACTATTCAACGTTACTGAAATTTTTCTGCTTTGTCCTAGATTCTTATTGTGTTTGGGACTAGCACATGTTCAAAATGCCTCTGACAGTGTCTCCTTATATGAAGTGCTGAGAGAGTTTGCTTCCAGGGAAACTATGATGGCGTGTAATAGAGGTATCTTTCTGAAGATACCCCCCAGTTTTGACTATGTGGCCAATCATACACACTACCATTCATGATGTGTTTAGCAGATCAGAACCAGTTACAGAATGTCTACATGTTTGCTAATGTCCTTCTGACACTTCCATTACACAGAATCACAATTCTTAAGCCTTTCCAAGTGGGGAGATGTCAGCAGGAGCCCTCTGTGTGTATGTGTGCTCTTTCCTATTACATTAGGACCATATCTTTGAAGTTACACATTTGGTTTAACTCTCTATTTTATAGATGGGGAACAGGAGGGTTGTGACTTTTCCTTGTGGTGGATAGTATGTGGAAAAAGCAGAATTTAGGGCCTCCAACAAGGCCTCGGCTTGTTGGTCTTTATAAAGTAGCATCAGGATTTGCTCTCATATTCAGTGCTTCCCATCACTACGCCAAACAAAACCCCAGTATAGTCAATACAAAGACCATTAATCAAGTTCCTCTTGTGGATATAACTCCTTACGAGGTGCTGGCAGAAATACAAAATTTAGAGATAATGTCACTATTGCCTTCATGAAGCTTTAGGCAGAAGGAAACATCTTAGTTGAGACTTAAAGGAAGCTAGGGAGGCCAATTGTCAAAGTAGAGGAGAAAAAGTATCACAAGCACAAGAGTTAGCCAGAGATGATAACCTAAATTAGGGAAATGGAGGGTTGTCAAGGATTATTGATTTCACTTTTGCAACATCTCTCAAATATACCTCTTCTCTCCACTAACACTACCCCCACACAGGTCATAGGCCCTCATCACCTCACACCTGAACTATTTTAAGTTTACTGATGAGTCTGCCTACTTTGTCTCTCCCCAATCTAATCCATTCTCCATTCAGTCCCAGAAGTGATTTTCCTAAAGCTGAACATGTGATCTTCCTTCTGTCCCCCACAAAATGCTTCACTATATATAAAATATATATAAACACACAATACACACATAAATGCATACAAACCATAAATATGTATTTATATATATGTATGATATTTGTTGTTTCTCTCACTGAATTTTAAGCTCCTTGGGGATTAGGGAACTGTCTTTTGCCTTTTTTGTATCTCTAGTACTTAGCACAGCTTCTGGCACATAGTAGGTGCTTTATATAGGCTTATTGACTGATAGGGGAAACATCTGTTTAGCTAAGGTTGGGTTTGATGAGAACACTAGCTCCCAACATTTTTGTGCTTTTGCAGCCATGCTGAGATCTAGTTTTCACCCAACATCACTGAGAAACAAGTAAGATTTGTACCTGCAATCATGGGCAGGAACAGAAACTAAGGAGTTTTTGTTTTTGTTTGCTTTTTTTATTTTTATTTTTTATTTTTTATTTATTTATTTATTTTTTACAGAGGCAATTGAGGTTAAGTGACTTGCCCAGGGTCTCACAGCTAGGGAATGTTAAGTGTCTGAGACCAGATTTGAACTCAGGTCCTCCTGACTTCAGGGCTGGTGCTCTATCCACTGTGCCACCTAGCTGCCCCGAAACTAAGGAGTTTTAAGGGGAGAGGTGGGAGAGTAGGGAGAGTGAGTGTTGCCCTTCCTTTCTCTTATCTGTGGTTTTTGGTGCTTTGGAACTGGTATCCTAGGCCTGGCATTGGCATTGTTCCTTGAAATCTCATGGCTTCACCAACTCCTGTATATTGTTGTCTTCTCAGAGATCTAGTTTATAAGCAGTTCAAATGCAAATGATTCTCCATTGGAGTTTGTTGGGAAAGGATTTTCCTTTCATAATAGTGGCATTTAGAACAAACCTGCTGTAAACATGGGTCTCATGAAAGTTGACATGGGAGGAGTGAAAATTAAATGCTCAGCCATTATCACAGCAGCAACTCCAAGCTTACCCCTTAATCTTATTGGTTTGGCTCCATTTTGTGAAAATATACCCAGTGGGAAGGCAAACAAACCAATTTTCTGAGAAAAGGCCAAGCCCATAAAGATCATATTGAGGTTTGAATGTGTTGAGGTTGAATGCAGATCTAAGAGAATGCTGGCCATTGGGATTTTGAACTAGGAGGAGACAAGAAAAGAGAGATCCAACTATAAGTGATCCAATTATAAGCAAATTTTTTCCCTCTTCATCATGTAATCTTAGCCACCTTGGTCCCTATTGCCTGAAGGTCAAGTATGTTATATTTTACCTTCTTCCTTCTCATCCCCCATTGTTGTCTGGTGCCTTTATGGGAGTTTTGGGGTGTCTAAATTCTTTGCAAATAACTCCGCCTCTGCTAATGGTATTCTTTTAAATGTAGGGGTGTATTTTGTACTCCAGTTCCATTTGCAATAGTAGATGAACTTTTACATAGAAATATTTATTTCAAGGATATAATTACAAATGTACGAACTCAGTCCCCAACACGTGGGAAGTATAATTCCTCTTGGTCTATACAGCTTTAGTCTCTAGAGAGAGAATTAGGTTTGGGCTTTCTTGATTAGTTGGTTTCAACAAGGTGTTTACAATTTTTGGCTCCATGGTCAACTAAACTCCTGGAAAATGTGGGGATTAACTCTGGCATCTGGAACTGGGAAGACATGGAATGGAGAAGAAACAAATATTCTCAGGTCCATTTTTTGGAGCCAATGTCAAAGAAGTCCTTCTCTTCTTACCTGTTCAGTTCATTCAGTTAATTGTAAACTCTACCCTCTGGAAACAATAGGAAAGTTTATGAAGGGAAAATCTTGAGGAAGATAGAGCATATGATCCAGAAAGAGATTGGATTGTCTCAGTAGATTTAAAGAAGCAGTCTTTCTGACTTGTTCTGGTTTTGTAGAATAAGGGATATCTGCATTGTTAGGCAAACTGGGCCTGCCCAGGCAAGCTCCCTTAGGGGAGTTTCCATATTACCTAGGCCAGATCCAAAGGCAAGTCCTATTATAATAAATGCAATTATAGTGTTTCCTTGTCCCTTGTTTCTCTCTACTGAAGTGGTGAAGAAGGATAAGTTTGCAGTGAACAAGGATAGGTTTTTGTGGTTCTCACCTGGAAAGTGCTATCAGAATTCTATAAATTCAAAGTCCCAGGGCAAAATATGACTACCCTAAGCGAGCTGGAATGGTAGGTGATATGAAGACTGTTCTCCTGGGCCCTCTAAGTCCCATATACAATTTCACTTGGTGATTTCTTCAGCTTCCATGGATCTCAATGCAGATAATTTTCAGATATATTTGTCCAGAACTAATCTCTCTCTTGACTTCTAGTCGGCCATCTCCAATGCCTACTGTATATATAGAATGGCTATCAATATATCCAAAGCTGAACTCATTCTTTCCCCTCCCAAATCCTCTTTTTTTCCTTAACTTTTCTCTTATTGTCCAAAGTGACATCTTTTGATAATCTGGATAGAATCCTTGAGTCCTAATTTTCTCTCATTATCGCACTCCTAATCATTTGTCAAGTAATTTTGATTTTATTTTCATAACATTTTTCATATTTGTCCCCTTTCTTTCCTCTGACATTGTCACACTCTGCTGAAGGTCACGATCACCTCATAACTTCAAGTATCTCTTATGATTAGCATTTACTTTTTGCCTACTATTTGCCAAACACTGTGCTAAGATTATTTCATTTGACCCTGGAGTTAAGGTCTTTTATTAACCCCATTTTACAATTGAGGAAATTGAGGCAAACACAGATTAAGTGAGTTGCCAATTTCACCTGGCTAGTAAATATCTAAGGACAGAATTCCTGTGTCCATACCTAGCACTCTATATCCATTATGCCATCTCTTACTCAGATATCAAATTGATCTTCATAAAGTACAAATATGACCACATTAACCCATTTTCTCCCCCATTCAATTTGGTTGGCTTTTAAATCCAGTATTTTTATCTTTTATTCCCTTCTTTATTCTCTGTGATCCATGACACTGGTTTCCTTGCTATTCCTTATACAAGACACCACACTTCCTACTTTGAAGTATTTGCTTTTCATATTATTATTTTTTTCCTTCCTACTTTATCTCTCCTTATTTGGTCTCCTGACTTCCCTGAGTTCCTTTAAATCTTAGTTCCACTTTTGCAAGAAGTTACTTCCTATCCTCTTTTATCTCAATGTTATATGCAAAGTTATGTTCAGTTTTCCTGTATATATCTTTGTTCATAGTTGTCCCACTTTTGCAAGAAATTACTTCCTATCCTCTTTTATCTCAATGTTATATGCAAAGTTATGTTCAATTTTCCTGTATATATCTTTGTTCATAGTTGTTTCTATTCTATCTCTTGCATTAGACTCAAGAGTTCTTTGAGAATAGTTTTTATTTTTTTGCTTTTGTTTTTCTTTATATTCCTAACACGTGTGACTGTGTGAAGAAAGTAGTGGGTACTCTTTTATTTCATAAATGCTTATTGACTTGATTTGACTTATATTGATTAGAGTAATTATTAAGAAAAATCTTATATCACATTTAATTTATCTTGTTTAAGGAATTAGAAAAGTTCATAACACCTTTTAGAATGATTTCCAAGTTATTTTGGAATTTATTCCATATTATTTTGCCCTAGGCAAAATAAGAAAAAAATTTTTTTTGGTACATAAAGAAACAACTCTTCAGCTAAGCTTAGGAATTGCTGAAGAGATTAGGTTTACCTTTTTTTCTGAACCATCAACCTGTGATAGTTTACTTGTTCTCACTTGCTAAATCTTAAACTGACTACAACCCAGACTAGCTTCTGCCCCAATCTGTAAGTATATGACTATTACTATTGGAGGTAAAAGCTATTTCACTTAATTTTTTTCAAAACTTTAAATTCTTTTTCCATTTAATGTACATTTGTTTCTTCTTCCTCCTATTGCCTTCCCACTCTCATTAAATATACTAGAAAAGAAAAAGAAAATTCTTATAAAAATATACATTGTTAAAGCAAGCAAATTTTTTCATCAATCATACCTGCAAATGTACATGTTAGTTTGCATTATGAGTCTTACACTTCCATCAGAAGGTTAGAGAAAACTTACTTTTTAGGCTTCTTAATTGTTTCTGTCTCCTGTTTATTGTCCTGGGTGTCTTTCTGGCTTCTGATCTTGAGCTTTGTCTTTGCTTCAGTGGAATCCTTTGTTTTTGTTTTTTATTTTTAACCCTGGTTCTATTTTAACTTCAATTAAATTGAATTCTGGTCATTTGCCAGGTCTAGCTCTTATATTGGATCTTCCAGCCTGATTTCCCATTTTATCTTCATTCCCTATCATTGCTTATGGCCCTGGCATAAGAAAAGGAGGTGCAAAGAACTATGAGAACTCATTACATAATATGGAAATAAGCTAGCCTGGAAATATGAATCCTTGATGAAATTTACAATTACAAATATTCAGCTAACATCTGCCCCAATTTTGTGGTCTTTCTGGTGTTAGGGAAAGTAACAGGAATTTTTGTGGCTTGTGAATGATTATAAAAAAATATTGATGGCAGGAAATGTTTTGCAATTGAAGAACTTCAGTATTATTATTTTCAGTCTCCAAGTTAGCACTGGCTCTCCCAATAATGATATCTGCTCTGTATTTATTGATTTCTTATGATGATTCCTGAACAACCTATTCACAGTAGGTTGGATACATTCTCATGATATCAGGTCACTCAACTAGGTTTCTGGGCCATGTCTCTCCTGTTGTGCCTTATTTGAAAATTCAAGGAAGATAATCCCCCCTACAAGCTTTTGGATGAGGGGTTAAAGGGATATGAATAGTAAGCTGGGTTGTTATGGGCTCATAGAGGTGATGAGTAACAAAATTATCATAGTTAAAATATCATCAACTCCTCCCAATGTAATAATATGACACTAATAGAATATAAACTTTCACATACATTGGAGCAAACATAACTTGAGGTCCTGGCCTGGGAAAGGTACATTGTTTGATTACAGTAAAGTTCAATGACTTTCTTTTGTGGATATGTAGGGCATGTTGAAATATTAGAAGTTTTTCATAGCAAATGAGTCTTTTTAAACCTTATCCCTTGTTCTGCAAAAGTACACAAGCATATGAATCACACTATTATTCAGTGCTCAGACATCAATCTTTAGAATTTTACATTGTCTGCATTTATTTCTAGAATTGAATCTGAAGATTAGGAAGCTAAGGTGATGAGTCAAAGGCATCTTTCTGAAACTCATGATGAAGAATTTTTATTATGAAAACCAATCTTACATTCTTCAGCATTTCTGCTCATAATTCATTTGAGGATATTTGAATCCAGACCATTCATAAAATTATGGGACTGGGAACTGGAAAGGACTCTATAAAGATGATTTTTTCCAAACATTTTGTTCTACAGAGGAGGAAATAAGGTTTAGAGAACTGAGGTGATATTCCCAAAGTTACATAGGGATTAAATCACAGAATCAAGATTTGATTTTGACACCAGATCTATGTTGCCTTCCGAGAAGCCCATGCCTTGCCCTGCAAAATGTTTGGTATTGCCTTTTGAGAATTAGAATTTGGTAGAGATATAAAGAATGATTAAGGGCATTGCTGTGTCATCAAGAGGACAATTTGCTCTTTTCCAGTCATAGATGTGGCTTTGCCTTTATAAAAAGCAACACCTCATTCATGGATTATGTTGAAATCCTGTGTTGTCCTTGGAATGTTTTCTGTCTTGTGTAATCCAACAGAGTCCAGTAAACCAACATGTTTTGTAGTCAATTCCCAGAAACATGCTGTTTAAAGACTTCTTTTGGGAACTTTAGGTATGATAGAGAGTAAATGATGAGATGACAGAATGAGGAGCTCCAGTTTAAACCCAAATAACAAGAGAACACAATGGACAAGGAGAACTAGCAGAGATAAGCAAGAGACAAATTGAATCACTATGTAATTCACAACATGAAGGACATATAAAGAAGATAACTAGATTACATGAGGAGACTTGGGTCATTTGATAAAACAGAAATAATTGAAAAGTTTTTGATTTGGGGTGCTCAGGTCTTAGAGATGATGGAGAAGAACATAATGTTTAATTTGTTAGAAATGTCGGTGTGGGGAGCATGAGTGTAAACCTATCCATGGTGATGGAAATCAACACGATCATCTTCCTTCAACACTAGAATTATTTCCAAGTAGCAAAAAACATTCTCTGAAGGGGGGGCAGAATCAACACAGCAGAGTATAGGCAGGGATAGAAAGTATGATATAAAAGCAAAATCAAAAAATAGATCTAATTAAGAGAGACAATCAGATAAACTTCCTTTTTTATTAAAAATAGTGAAATCTCATAGTGGGACTTCCAAGTGCCAAGATGGCAGAGTAAGGAAGGTTCATTCTGAAGCCTTCCCACATTCTCCTCCAAACAATTAGAAAATTGCCTCAAAATTGGACTAAAAGTAGGGAAGCAGTCTAATAACCCATCAGGAAAAGTTTGTTTCACTGGGGAGATAGGGAAATGAGGTCCAAAAGTCACAGCATCCAACCTCAAAGCAGGGGGCCTACAGCAAGGTAGACTGGGGCAACCTCCAGTGAGACTCAATCATTTTGTAAACCAGAAGCAACTCCCTCCCCCAACTTCAGGGACCCTACAATACTGCTGGCCAGCCACGGTGAGACCCTGCCACTGAGAACTGCTGAGAGAGAAAGAAGTGAAAGAAATTCAAGGGAATCATGAGAAAATAATTAATAGCATGGAAAAAGACATAGTAAAAATTATCGAGGAAAAAAGCATCCTAAAATATTGGCTAAATAAAAAATGAAGTACAAAAGCTCACTGAATAAAAAAAAATTCTTAAAAATCAGGATTGAACAAGGGGAAACTAAAAAATCTTTGAGACGTCAAGATGTGATGAAACAAAATAAAAAAAATTGAAAAAAAGAAGGAAATGTGAATTTCTCATTAAAAAAATAACTGACTTAGAAAATAGATCAAGAAAAGATAATATGAGAATTATTGGATTACCTGAAAGCCATGATAAAATTAAAAAAAAAAGCTTGGACTTTATCTTTCAAGAAATTGTCAAAGAAAATTGCCCTGACATTATGCAGTGAAAGAACCTAGCAATCACTACCTGAAAGGCATCCCAAAATGAAAATATCTAGGAACATTACAGCCAAATTCCAGAGCTCAAAGATCAAGGAGAAAATATTGCAAGTTGCCAGAAAGAAACAATTCAAATATTGTAGGGCTATAGTTAGGATTACACAGTATTTGGCAGTTTCCATATTAAAGAACCAGAGGGCTTAGAATATTACACATTGGGAGGCATAGAAGTTAGGATTATAACCAAGAATCACTTGCCCATCAAAATTTAATATAATCTTTCATGGAAAAAATGTATATTTAACAAAATAGAGGACTTTAAAGCATTTCTAAGAACTGAATAAAAATTTGATTTTCAAATACAAGATTCAAAGGAAACATAAAATTATAAAAAAGAAACAAAGAAAACACAAGAAATTAAATAAGGTTAAACTGTTCATATTTTCATATGGTAAGATAATATCTGTAACTCAACTTTATTATAAGAGTAATTAGGAGTATATGTAGACAAAAGGCATGGATATAAGGTGATTTTAATAGGGTGATACTTAAAAAACACAAAAAGCAAAGTAAAGGCATAAGAAAGAAAATTGCATGGGAAAAAGGAGGTGAAAGATATATAGGGTAAATTATCCCACATAAAATAGGTATAAAAGAGCTATTAAATTGAAGAAGTTGAGGAGTGGTGGTAGCAGGCAAAGCTTATTGTTGTCAAAATTGGGTCAAAGAGGGAATACATACACACTCAGTTGAATATAGAAATCTATTTTACCCTATAAGGAAGTAAAAAGGGGTAATAATAAAAAGAAGGGAGGGACTGATAAAAGAGAGAGTATATTGGAAAGGATGGTGATCAGAAATAAAACACTTGTAAGGAGGAACAGAGTAGAGGGTAAAAGAGAGAAGAAGATAAGTGAAAAATAGAATGGAGGGAAATGCAGTTAATATAACTATAAATGTAAATACGATGAATTTACCCATAAAATAGAAATGGATAGCAGAATGGATTAAAAACCAGAATTCTACAACATATTGTTTACAAGAAGCACATTTGAAGTTGAGGGATATAGGGTAAAGATAAGGAAGATAAGAAGCAGAATTTATTATGTTTCAGCTGAACCAAAGAAAGCAGGAGTAGCAATGCTGATATCACACAAAGCAAAATCAAATAATAGAGACAAGGAAACTATATCTGGCTGAAAGGTATGATAGACAATGAAGTTATATCAATACTCAACACATATGTGCCAAATGGAAAACATCTAAATTTTAAAAAATCTCGACAGTATTTTATTTTTCAGTAACATGTAAAAATAAAACATTCATTTTTAAATAAAGCTTTTTTATTTTCAAAACGTCTGCATAGATAACCTTCAGCGTTCACCCTTGTAAAACCTTGTGTTCTAACTTTTTCTCCATCCTGTTCCCTCATCCCCTCCCCTAGATGAAATGTAATCCAATATATTAAACATGTGCAATTCTTAGATATTTCTACAATTATCAGGCAGCACAAGAAAAATCAGACCAAAAAGGGAAAAAAATGAGAAAGAAAATAAAATGTAAGCAAACAACCACAAAAAGTGAAAACACTATGTTGTGATCTACACTCAGTCCCCACAGTCCTCTCTCTGGGTCCAGATGACTCTCTTTATCACAAGACTATTGGAACTGGACTGAATTATCTTGCTTCAACTTTCATTTTTGTAAGATTTTTGATTTTGAATTTTTTTCCTTCTTTATCTCTCCCTCCTCAAGTCAGCAAGCAATCTGATATAGTTTATAAATATACAATCATTTTAAATGTTTCCATATTAGTCATATTGTGAAAGAAAAAATCAGAACAAAAGGGAAAAACCACAAGAAAGAAAAAACAAAAAAAAGGGGTAAAAATAGTATGCTTTGATCCTTCTTCAGTCTCCATAGTTTTCTTTCTGTATGTTGATGATATTTACCATCCAAAGTCACTGTCATTTTCCATCAAAGTCATTTAGATCACTATATCACTGAGATGAGCCTAGTCTGTCATAGTTGATCACATAATCTTTGTTGTTAGTGTGCATGTTTTCCTTTCTCAGTAGTACTCGGCCATGTATTAGGACATTAAAAACTTCACAACTAAATGCAGAAAAGCAGAAATAGTAAATATCCTTTTTAGATCATAGTGCAATGAAAATTAAGTGCAAAAATGAACAATGGAAAGAGAAATTAAAATTAATTGGAAATTAAATAACCCAATTCTAAAAAATAAATGGGTCAAAGAACAAATCATGGATAGACTTAGCTCTTCTCATCAATGTGGTGATCTGAAACAATTTTAATAGACTTGGGATGGAAAATGCCATCCAAATCCAGAGAGAGAACTTTGGAGACTGAGTATGGCTTCAGGAATAATATTTTTTTCTTTCTTTTTTATTTTTGTTCACTTTTTTCCTTTCTCATGGATTTTTCCCTTTTGGCCTTATTTTTCCTGAATAACATGGCAAATATGGAAATATGTTTAAAAGTATTGTACATATCTAACCTATATCAGATTGTTTGCTGTCTTTGAGAGGAGGGGAGATAAGGGAAGAGAGGAGGAAAAAATTTTGAACTCAAAAATCTTACAAAAATGAATGTTGAAAATTATTTTAACATGTATTTGGAAAAAATAAAATGCTGTTGAGAAAAAACAAAAACAAACTAAACAAAAAGAACAAATCACAGAACCAATCTATAATTTTATTAAAAATGATAACAATCAGACAACATATCAAACAACAATAACAAAACTCCAAATAATCTACTTTTTCCTAAACAATGGCATCCCCACATAGAGAGTGTCACATCCAAAAGTGTTCTATTTACCACCTAAAAGAACAAGGAACAACAAAATTGAAATGAAGGGATGACCTTTATGGAAGTTCTAGTGACTATGGGTCTCAGCAGAGGACTGACTAGCAAGACCTTATACTTCAGAGAAACATCATCTCAGCACATTACTTACCATGCCTGTGAACTCTCATCATGTTCATATCTTCCTAAAGATCTCTACAAGATTTTAATTCAATCCACTATTCATCAATTCCATCTCACTCAGACTCATCTCACCAGTTTGTTACTCAATATCCCAATCAGGCTGTACCTCCATTGCCATGTTATTTCTGATTCCTGTGAGCATACAATAACAAAATTTATTAATTCATCTGTTAGCTCCTTGCTAGCCTGGCTCATAACTCAACATCCCTATGACCCCTTGCTAATTTATAGAATCATTGCTAGAGATTTAAAGGCCTTAGGAATCATAGAATCCCTGTATTTAGAGGTAAAAGAGACTTCAGCAACCATCTAACTTAAACCATAACTAAAGTTCATTTGTACTGTAGCATATTCAACAAATGGTTATCAAAATTCTCTAATGACAGGGAACCACCCACTTTAAATACAATTCATTTTACTTTTAAAGAATTAAAATTGTTAAGAAGTATGTCCCACCTTCCCATCCTGATTTTAAACCCATTATCTGTCTTTTTCAATCTTCTCCTATGTACCTAGTTTTATCTTCTAGATGGGAAGGAAGGAAATAAATATTAAAAAGGGCCTACTGTGTGCCAAGCACTTTATAAATATTATTTCTTTTAGTCCTCACAACCTGGGGGAAATGTACTATATTAGTATCATTTTACATATGAAGAAACTGGGGCAAACAGAAGTTGAATGTCTTGACCAGGGTTATACAGCTAGTAAGTATCTGAGGTTGGATTTATTTCAGGTTTTTCTTATATTGGCAGAGACAAAAAGTGAATGGTGAAAAGATCTCCAATTATTTATCTTCCTTTACTTTTATTAAAAAAAAAAACTTCATAGTTATTTTTTTGTTTCTTTTTCTGAGCTCAGGTAACTGCACAGTGCTTCTTAGAAAAACCTCATAATTTAGACAATTCAGAAGATTCCAAATCTAAGTGATGGCTGGCAATGAAAGTCACTTCTTGCAACTGTGCCATTTATTTTAAATATTGTTTATATCATTCATTAAATTTTTTTGATCACCAAATTCTCTCTCTTTCACAAGCTCTTCCCACCATTTATTGAAAAGGCAAGCAATATATCAATTCCAAGGTTAAATCATAGAAAACATTTCAGCCATGCTGAAAAAATTTAAAAATCAAGGAAATTTAAAAAATAAAAAATTGTATTTCATTTTGTACAAAGTGCATCATTTTTCTTTGGAGTAGATATATTTTTTCATCACATGTCCTTTGGAATTATCTTGGATCACTGTATTGCTCAGTAAGCCTTTCATAGTTGATTATTATAAGACTCATGTACGGCGTGTCCTTGTGTTCTGTTCACTTTGCATCAGTTTATATGTTTTTTAAGATTTTGTTGAAGTCATCTTTCTGATCTTTTTTTTTAATAGAACAATAATGTTCCATCACAATCATATATCACAATCAGCCATTCCTCAAAAGATAAACATTCCCTTAATAGCCAATCACAAAAATAGTACTATACCTATATTTGTACATATGAGTTTTTTCCATATTTTCTTTGATCTTTTTGGGATACAGAATTAGTGATGGTATTGCTGGATTAAAGGGTTTGCACAGTTTTATAGCCCTTTGGACATAATTCTAAACTGTTCTCAAAATGATTGGACTAGTTCACAGCCCCACCAACAGTGTACTACTGTCAGTCCTTTTCCTTATCCCATCCGAAATCTGTCATTTTTCCTTTTCTGTTATATCAGTAGGTCTGATGGGTGTGAGTTGGTATCTCAGAATTGTTTTAATGTGGAAGAATGATTTAGTGCATTTTTATATGATTATAGATAACTTTGATTTCTTTTTTTGAGAACTGTTTTTCATATCCTTTGACCATTTATCAACTGGGGAATGACTAGTATTCTTATACATTATTCTTATATCTGTTTGAGAAATGAAGCCTTTATGAGAGAAACTTGTTGGAATTTTTTTTCTTCCAGCTTCCTTCTTTCCTTCTAATTTTGGCTGTATCAGTTTTGCTTGTATGAAAGCTTTTTAATGTTATGTAATCAAAGTTATCCATTTTATTTCCTGTGATTTTCTCTATTTTTTTGTTTAGTAACAAACTCTTCTCTTATCCATAGATCTGATAGGGTAAACATTGCTATGCTACTCTAATTTGTCTATGATATTAACCTTTATGTTTAAATTATATTCTCATTTTGACCTTATCTTGGTATATAGTGTGAGACATTGGTATGTGCTCATTTTCTGCCAAACTACCTCCCAGTTTTCCCATTTTTGTCTCATGGTACCTTCTTACTTCTAAAACTTGGATTTTGGGGTTATCATACATTAGATTACTATGTCATTTAATTCTATATATTATATACCTTAACTATTCCAATGATCTCCCACTCTTTTTCTTAATCAGCATCAGATTATTAACACCTGGTAACATATTTTGAAATCTGGTACTGCTGGGCCTCCTTTCTCCTTCTTTCTCCTTTTCCCCCATTAATTCCTTGATATTTTTTACCTTTTGTTCTTCCAGGAGAATTTTATTATTATTTTTTCCAGTTCTATAAGATTTTTTTTTGGTAGATTGGAATTGGTATTGGTGTTGAATAAGTAAATTAATGTAGAATGGTCATTTAGTTAATAAGTAAAATTCTAATTTTAATTAATGTCAATTAATTAATTGGCTCAACTTACCCATAAGCAGTTAATATTTCTCCAATTGCTTAGGTTTATTTTCATTTGTGTGAAAAGTGTTATGTAATTATGTTTATATAACTCCTGGGTTTATCTTGGCAACTAGACTTCTAAGTATTTTATAACATCTGTAGATATTTTAGATGGAATTTTTCTTTCTATTTCTTCTTTTGGACTTGGTTGACAATATATAGTAATGCTGAAGATTTATGTGGATTTATTTTATGTTCTGCAACTTTCCTAAAGTTGTTAATTATTTCAACTAAGTTTTAGTTGATTCTCCAGGGTTCTCTAAATTTACTATCATATCATATGCAAAGGGTGATGATTTTCTTTTCATTTCACTGTTCCAATTCCTTCTTTTTCTTGTTTTGTTGCTATAACTAGAATTTCTAATACAGAATGGAAAAATAGTGATGATGATAATAGGTATCATTTCTTGACCCTTTTTATTATTGGGAAAGCTTCTAGTTTATCATAGAAATGGGGATTATGTTTTGCCAAAAGCTTTTTTGGTGTCATTGAGATAATATTATGATTTTTTGACATGTTTAATTATGCTGAGAGTTTTCCTAACATTGCATTACCGCTGTATTCCTAGATAAATCTCATAGCATATAATCTTTATGATCTGTTGCTCTAGTATCATATTTAACACTTTTTCATCAATATTCATTAAATAAATTGACCTGTAGGTTTCTTTCTCTCTTTCTTACTCTTTCTGATTTTGGCATCAAAATCATATTTTTGTCTCCTTCTTTACCTATTCTTCAAATAGATTATATAGTATTGGAATGGATTATCCTTTAAATGTTTGGTAGAATTTAAATTCTTGTAAATGCATACAATCCTGGGAATTTTTTCTTAGGGAACTTGTCAATTTCTTTTTCTAAGATAGGCTTATTTAATTATTCAACTTCTTTTTCTATTAACAGTAATTTGTTTTTTCTCTCTTTTTAAAAAATCAAATCAATCAATAGTATGTCTGTTTTTTTTTTTTTTTCCCCCATAAAACCAGCTTTTAGATTTTTTTTTGGTTACTTCAATTTTTTTTTAAAATTTTTACTTTTATCAATCTCTCCTTTGATTTTCAAGATTTCTATTTTTATGCTTAAGGATTTTTGATTTGTTCTTTTTTGAGTTTTTAAAATTTGCATATCTAAATCATTGTTCTGTTTTCTCTCTCTCTCTTTTTTGTTGATGTACACATTTAGAAATAGAAAATTTCCTCAAAGTACTGCTTTAGCTCTATCCCACTATTTTTGTATGTTGTCTCATTGTCATTCTCTTTAATAAAATTGTTGTTTACTTCTTTTGTTCTTTTTATTCTTTTACACATTTTGTTCTTTTGCCCATTCATACTTCAGGATTAGATTAGTTTCTAATTAATTTTTAATGTATGCTTCCAAGGATCTTTGTTAAATATGATTTTTATTGCATTTTCATTCCAAAGGGGTGCATTTAATATTTCAATTTTTTAAAAAAAATTGTTGGTGAAGTTTTTATGGCCTAATACATGGTTAATTTTTGTATAGGGGCCATGTGCAATTGAGAGAAAGATACTCCTTTATATTCCCATTCAGTTTTCTCTAGAGTTCTAGCATATCTAACTTATCAAAAATTCTATTCATCTGCTTAAACCTTTCATATTTATTTTATTAGTAGAATTATCTAATTCTGAGAGGTGTAAGGTGAGATCTCCCATTAGTATATTTCTATTGTCTGTGTTCTCCCATAACTTATTAAGCTTTCCTTTAAGAATTTCTTTCTTTCTTGAACTCTTTTTGAATTCTTGCTGGGTTTGTTTCTAATTTGCATTTTTTTCCTTTGAGGATTTGTTTTATCTGTTTTCATGTTTCTGTCTTCTGTTTGTATATTAATCTTCCCTATCACAACAACACAGAGTTTTAGGATCTTTTTTTGTTTGTTCATTTTTCTAATCTTTGAACTGTATGTTAAAGTTGAACTCTGCCTATCTGGGGATAGGGAGATACTGTCCCAAGCTTTTCTTTATGTTTCTTTTTTTTGAGCTAGTTCTGGGAGATCTATAAGTTTTTGATACTTCCAAAGTGGTGCGAGTGATGCAGGGAGAGGTCTTATGTCTTTGCACTAGTCTTTACCTTTCAACCGGGGTCTCTGCTTTCTTGAAGCCATAATATCTCTTCTTTGTCCTAGAACTATGACCCAGAACTGCATATAGTCAACATATTTGCCAAATAACACCCAATCCTGTACTCAGATCCCTTAACCCCTGACCCAATCTGAAGAAATGGACTCTGGACTCTATCAAAGGGATCCAATCCTTTTGAATTTAGCACAGCCCTAGTTATAATCCCTTTTGATAAAAGGATCTTTGCTTCTGATACAGGAGCACCATGGATCTTCTGTAAATAATTTTTGTATAAATCTGTATAAATTTGGTGTGCACTTACAAAAAACCTAATGCATTACAGCTGCTGCTCTCTGTATGGGGCCATATTGGAATTCAAATGAAATTTTTGGGGTTGTTTTTTTGGAACAACTTTGTTTCTTCCCTGGAAATGGGTCTGGTACTCAGGCCTATAGATTTAATTGTAGTATATATAGTTCAGAGTCCCTGATAATATCTTTCTGACCATCTGTCCAATTACATAACCATCTTGAAACTGTTAACTCCTGAAGCTGTTGGCCTTGCAACCACTTGTAAGATTCATTGTTGATATTGCTGATGCATGTGTTCTGGGCCACCCCATCTCTATTGTCTTATATCTCTCCTTTGGACCTCTTAAGTTGTTTGTAGGGCTGAAAAACTGTCTTTCTGTGTGTGACCTTTTGTTTGCTTTACTATCCAGAATTGGATTTGACATATTACTTTAAAACTATTTGAATAGAAATATTGGGAAAATTAATCTGGATTGCTACCCCCACTGCTCACAGCTAGCAATGTCCCTGCCCCACTGCTTCCCAAACAGTGGAGGTTTGCTCAGTCTTCTAGGACTCAAACCCAGACTTCACAAACAGTTCAGGAGATACAAGTCTCTGTGCTTCCTGCTGAGGCTTCAGCAACACCCAACTAGTCTGAGGGGTTCTTGCTTGATTTTTCTACAGAACTAGCCAGAATTGTTTGCTCTTTTGACAGGTTAATCCCCAGTCCAGGGTCTTTCTTCAGATCTTCTAAGGTTGTATCAGGAGGACCCCTGTTCTGCCCCAAGCCTCCTTGATTTTTCTGGAGTCTATGTTCACCATAAAGCACATATTTGTTCTATTTGTGGGGGAAATTGGGAGAGCTTGAAATTTACTTATCTACTCCACTATCTTCCCAGAATCCTCCCTTACCCCAAAAGAATTTAAAAATCAAAGGAGAGGCATTAAGGAAAAACTAAAAACTTAATAAATAAAGAAAAACCATTCAAGAAAACAGGAAGATTGTGAAAAAAGTTAACCAACTAAAAAAGGAGATAACAGAGTCTCAAAGATGAAAATAACTTTGAAAATTAGAATTGGGCAAGAGGAAGCTAGAGAAGCTGCGAGAGAGCAAGAAATAGCAAAACAGATTATAAAGAATGAAAAATAGGACAGAATGTGAAATATCTTTTAAGAAAAGTGACAGATTTGGAGAACAGATCAAGAAGAGAGAATATAAGAATAATTGGATTACCAGAATGAAGTGACCAAAAAGAGAATCTTGACATAATAATGCAGGAAATAATCCAGGAAAATTGTCCTGGAGTAATAGATCACAAAGGGAAAGTAGAAATAGAAAAAAATCTACCAATCACCACCTAAAAGAAATCCTGTGTGAAATGCACAGGGGAATATTATTGCCAAATTCTGAAATTCCAGATCAAAGAGAAAATTTTGCAAGAAACAAGAAAAAAACAATTCAAATATGCTGAAGCTACAATTAGAATTTACAAGACTTATCAGAAACTACAAGAAAAGACCACAGATCCTGGAATGATATCTACTGACAATCAAAACAAGTAGGTCTATGGCCAAAAATATTAAATACTGAAAAATTAACTATAATCCTGAATGAGAAAAAATGGACATTCAACAAACTTGCAGATTTTCAGAACTTTTTATCAACCAAACCTGGACTTAACAGAAAATTTAACATATAAGAGCCAATATGAAAGATTAATTTTAAGAAAACATAGACAAACTCTTTAAACATGGACAAATTATTTTTAATATATGTATACATATATATATCTACATGCATGTTTGAAAGATTCACATCAACAATAGGGTAGTTCAAAAGAAAGAGTGGAAGTGTTAAGGCAAAAATAACAATTATGCAAATGAGGTGCAGAGGAAGAATAGACACAGAGGCATTAGAGAGGGGAGGAGGGCTTGTAGTTCTGAAAACCTATTCACACCAGGACTGGATTCAATAGTCAACATTACATATATACCACGAAGGATATAGCACCCTCCAAAATTTATAAAGAAATAAGGGAGGAGGGATGGGTGAACAGGAAAGCAAAGGGTAAGGGAAGAAGACAAGGGAAGGATTCTTGGATGGGGGGAGATTAAGTAATAGCAAGGCAAGTTATGGAGCAGAATTTAAAGAGGCAGCAGGAATAGGAAAGACATGTAAGTATGTGGAGTGTGTATGGGTATGAGTGTGTGTATGTATGTATATATCTACACATGTATACATAAATATAGATTCTTTTCTTAACTGCAGCTTGCTTGGGGATAGTGGGGGATGAAAGGGGAGAAAAAAATAAAGGAAATAAGGTGTACAGCTGAAAACGAAAGAACAGTTTACAAAGAAGTAAAGAGGGATACTCATGAATATAATTTCTTCTACATGTATATAGATATATCTATATATCTTTATCTATATCTATATCTATATATGCTTTCTTGAACTGGTAATTTGTTGTTATATATTTTGAATCCTCCCTGAAGTTCTGCTGGGCATATGACAATGTTCTCTTTTGTTTTGCTTTATTTTGTTTTGTATTTCTTTTCTGTTTTCCTTTCTTTCTTTTTCTTTCTTTCTTTCTTTCTTTCTTTCTTTCTTTCTTTCTTTCTTTCTTTCTTTCCTTTCTTTCTTTCTTTCTTTCTTTCTTTCTTTCTTTCTTTCTTTCTTTCTTTCTTTCTTTCTTTCTTTCCTTTCTTTCTTTCTTTCTTTCTTTCTTTCTTTCTTTCTTTCTTTCTTTCTTTCTTTCTTTCTTTCTTTCTTTCCTTTCTTTCTTTCTTTCTTTCTTTCTTTCTTTCTTTCTTTCTTTCTTTCTTTCTTTCTTTCTTTCTTTCTTTCCTTTCTTTCTTTCTTTCTTTCTTTCTTTCTTTCTTTCTTTCTTTCTT